>JAJPUD010000980.1:362756-393116 GCA_023553655.1 Myrmecobius fasciatus
TTTTTTTTTCTTGTAGATAGGATTTTTCTTGCATAACTTCTCAAGCATTTCAACATTATTAACATGTAGTGGACTTCCTGCCATCTAGGGGAGGGGAGGGGACTGGGGGTAAAATTTGTATTGGAAAGCTTTGTAAAGATCAAGGTTGGGGAACTACCCATACATATGTTATACAAATAAAAAGCTTAAAAAAATCATCCCAGAAAATGATGTATTTCCAGATAGAGAACAGGAAACTCTAATATCCAAGAGTGGAAGCACCTTATGGGTGACAACAACCAATACATAGATTTACATATGGAAACAAAGGGGCCTATGATAATGATTAAGGTTCAAATTATTCAAGATATTTCATAATGGTCATCCTTAAGGAAACCAGGTTTATTAAATGATACAGATTAGTGATAGAGTGGTGGAAGTTATAGAATACATTGATGTATTTTGAAAAAAAAATTAAACGACCACCAAATATCTAAAAGGGCATGATTAGGTGGCTAGAATTATATACAAAAATATATGAAAAAACATAATGTTCATTATGAATTAATGCATGACAGACCCTATAACATAAATGCAGACTTCAAAATAGCCTTCAAAATTCAATAAATAAAGCATGCTGGAACCAAACTATCTTTGATAAAAGAATTTGTACCTATTATCATTCAGATGTGATTTTGATACACAAAGCATTCAAGAGCCATGAGTATTATTAATGGATATAGCCATATCAGACACATAACTAAATTGAATGAAAATATTAAAATACAAAGACCTACTGCAATAAATCAGAAACATGTAGGAACAGGATAAGGTATATATTGGCCCTATCATCATGTATGCTATTAGAATTATTTCAGAGGTGGTTTCATTTGTTACCCAGATGTTGAACTTACATCATAATACTTACTCAATTAAAACAAAACACTATAATTTTTATCCACCTGTGCAATAATCCTCAGGATATTAAATATGACAGGATAGAGTTATCGTTTGGACATTAATTTACATCTGAGCCTCATCAAAAATAAGAAGACTGAGATGATGGTGGTGGTGGTGATGGTGATGGTACAGACCTCTGACTTCATTCCTAAAATTAACTCTTGGAACAGCTTCAAGTAATGCACAATGACAAATTATCTGTATCTTAAATACTTAGTTGATTAGGGAATTGATTTATCCCTATTGTCAGAGAAAAGACATGAACCCAGATCTTCCTGATTTTAAGCATAGCTCTGTCCATTATTCCATGGCACCTCTCACACTATTATAATGATGATAATAATTCACATAGTTGTAGTATCTTATAATAAAATGATTTCTTCATATCCTCAGAACTATACTGTATTATTATCTTCCTTTTTCAAACAAAAACAACTGAAGTTAATAGAAGTGTGAGCACATTGATTTAGAATAGAAAGAACCACATAAACCATATAATCCAGATCACTCCTTTTCAGATGAGGAAGCTGAGGCTTAGAGAACCAAGTGATTTGCCCAAGTTTACATAATTATCAAGTATCAGGTTTGAGATTTGAACCAAAATCCTCTACTTCCATATTTCATCACCCTTTCTACTATACTACAATGATATTGAAATACATAGATAGTTAGTAAGCAACAGACTCCTGATATACTAATTTTGGCTCTATCCATTTTCCAGTCCTGCCTTTCCGAGATCTGAGTTCTACATGCTGGTATTTCAGTTTCTTTAAGTGAATTCAGAATATTCAAATTTTGAAAAAAAAAAGTCACATAGAGAACTTTCTAGGAGAATTGGCAATGGGGTGGGCAGAAAGGTACAACTGTCATCTATCTTTAATGGTTTTGATTCCTGCTCTCATAATCCATGGATATATTGTAATAATTTAGATATGAACATTGACTTCATGTATGTTATATATACACACACACACACACACACATATATATATATATAAACACACATGTGCTATTAGCTTTGCCTTGTTCTATTGGGATGGGGATGACAGAGTGCCATTGTATGTTTTTTGGCATTTTATATGTTGCCAGTGTTTTGTTATGACAGCTGTCATCTTAAAACATTTTTTCTTCCACAGAAAAAGAGATTTTCAGTCTCTCAAGAGTAGAGATCTATTATCATAATCACCTTTTGGAAAAGAGAAAATTACTTGTAATTTTTTTGCTCTGAAGATATATTATAATAATTTCTTTCCTTACACCCACCTTATCCTCAAAGTCAGTGTATGTGTATGTGCTTTCACCTCCTTTTTGTTCCCTTCTGTTTTTACCTCTGCTTTGGTGAAAATTAGGTTTGAAGGATGTGTCAATCCCTCATCCTTGTACAAGTAAAGAAAAGTGTTCTCATCATCCAGACTCTGAGCTTTGTCTGCTTTCTTTTATTGCTACCTGAAGCACTTATGCTTTTTCTTTTTGAAATATGCTGCCAGAATGACCCAGGAAAACTATAATAAGTTTGTAATTGCATATTCACAATTTCCCTAGGGACAGGAAAGATTCTGGGAGTTGGCAACATTTATATCTGGGAATCACACATTTGGATAGAGTGATAAAAGAAACTTTCAGGGAAAAAAAAGCCTGTTGTTCTACAGTTTATCATTGTTTTACCATATAAAGTTGCAAAAGGATGAAAATTTTCTTTCTCTTATTATCTCTATATGATACTTTCTCCTAAAGGATTTAAAGAACTTTGTAGTTGGACTGTGAATGATGGAGATCTGTATATATATGCATATATATTTATATGTATATACATATAATTTATGTCCCTATTTTTAACATGCTAGCATTATTTCTATATCCAAATCACCTATATTTACATAAATGAGATCTAAATCTGTTTTGATATAGATATAAATGATATTCTATACAGGGTGTTCCAAATTTAAGCCATTAAATCTCTGTTGGATTGTGTGGATACAGACAAGGTTAAATACACACAGGAATATATGAGAAGAGAGGAAGAGAAAAAAAGAATCAAGACATGACTTTGGAAGCTCACATCATTATTTTTTTCCTTCCATTTCTTATCATTTACTATTCCTAATTTCTTTTTTCTACTCAGTAACTCAGTTTTTTTTATTTGTATGATGAAGTGAATAAGGTAGTTCATTAGTTCTATTATAAGGAAAATTTGCTTTGACTGCTATGGATACCACAATAATAGCTAGAACTCTTAATTATAACTAGCATGCTCTCATTGGTTCTTCACAAAAATCTGTAATTGTCCCCGATTTGCAGATGAGGGAACTGAGGCACAGAGAGTTTAAATGACTTGCTCAGAGTTGCACAAATAGTAAGTGTCTGAAAACAGATTTGAATTCAAGTTTTTCTGATTTGAAATCCAGCACTGGATTCACTGTTTGTAAAGCTGCCTGTTGTAAATGCGCAGGCTTTAAAAATACATAATTAAAAGAGCTTTAAGAGACCTCTGAGATCTTTAAGTTGAAGCTGAATGGTCTCCTATTGGATGTGTTATGGAAGGGATTCTTGGTCAGATTTGTGCTGGACTCAAAAACCTTCCCCAAAGTTTCTCTGAAGCATTCACTAAATTTGCTGGATTCTAGAGTAAACTTTCTTATAAAGTGGAAAACCAATGTTAAGCCTTAGAAAAACCTCAAGGACCCAGCACATTTGCTTAAAGAAATGCTACAAAATCATATCTAGCTAGCTAGTGACAGCAGACAGCTTGTAATGACATAAATCAGTCAGATGAAGTGAATATGTTCAGAACATCTTTGTGACCATGAAGTCTTGGACAGAAAGTAAATTGTGGAGTTTAACCAACCAGTAAGTTCTGATGCATTTTAGAATTAAATTACTAGAATTGCATTTCTCACAAATATATTTAGAAGTTAGATTGTTGAGTAGCTTAAGTGAAGAGATACAGGTACTGAAGAGTGTGTACTGTTCCCAAATTATAGCAAAATAATTTTTATAAATTGACAGACAGTTATATAGGTGATACATCTATACTTTCTACATCTCTAATGCATTCTCCAATTATCTGACAAATTGATATTACTTAAACTTAGATTTGACCCTGTTAACTTCTCTGCACAAGAAATTCTAATGATTCCCTAATGCCTATGAACTAATGCGTACACTATTCTGTTTGGCATTGAAACCCTCCCCAACTTGAATGTCTGGTTCTAGCTTATCTTTCCAGGATATACTTCATCATGCCTTACCTTTCAGCACTATATACACCAAACAACAATCCAGCTTCCTCTTCCTTTAGGACATTCTTTTTCCTGTTTCCATGTCTTTGCATAAGCTGCTGTCTATGACTGGAATTCTCTCACTCCTTATCTCAGTTTCTTACTCCTAGTATCCTTCAAGTGTCCTTTAATGTAACTGACTTAAAATAACCTCTTCCCAATTCCACCAGTTGTTAGTTACCCCCCATCCTCAACCAAATAATTTTATTGTTATATATCTCTCTATATATTTTATATTATATATAGTTATCTATATATGTCTCTATATTTGCTTATCAAAGAATATGTTGTAGTCTTTCCATTTAAGACAGATTCCTTGAGGGTAAAGGCTCTTGAATTTTTGTCTTTTTCACATAGTGAGTTTGGATAAAGTAGGTGCTGTTACTGATTGATATCCATAATGGTGATCTAAACCACCTTCAATAAGCAACAATTAACTTCTTTAGGGCTAGAACTAAGTACTCTTGGAAGGCAAAATGTGAAGGGATATGGGATAACTAAAACAGTTTTCAAAAAATTTCCATTTCTCTTTTAAGAGATAAGACACAAGGTCTAGCAGAACTTGAAAGATGAAAGGAATCTTAGAGATTTAGTCTTCCCTCCTCCCCTCATCTTGTAGCTAGAGAAACTAAAGGCCATGAGAGGATAAATGATTTGTCAAAATAAGAGAATTACAGGATGATCAAAGACTAGTTTTCTGTTTATTGATGTTCAGTCAAGTCATCTTTTAATTTAATTCAATATAAAAATGTTAGTGAAATGTCTACTATGTCTAAAGAATTGTGCTAGGTGATATAGTTCTAAAGATGATTGAGATATTCTCCATGAGTTTACAACCTAAGAAGATTAAAATGTATGTTGTAAAAGTGATACAATGCTGATTATGTTGTAGTTGAAAGGCAATTCTATAGACATTTATTAATCAAATTAATGGGCAAATAGAAGGTGGGTTTTTGGGGTACCCTTCCTCCATCTTATATATCAAAAAATATCTTTTAAGAAAAAAAAGGAAAAAAATGAAAAAAAGAAAACAATCAGAAATACTAATCAGTATGATGAAAATATATGTAATATTTCCATACCAGGTCCCTCTCATCTCTTCAAAGGAAAAGAAAGGAGAAATGTCTACTCCTATCTTCTTCGGGATCAAGCTTGATCTCATAATTTTCCAATATTGATTCTGAATTACTTTTTGATTATTGAACTTTTCATTTACACATCTATGGTCACTGTGTATATTAATTTTGCTTTTGCTTTGATTACTTCACTTTGGTTTCTCCCTGCTTCTGTTTACCTTCATATTCATTGTATCTTACTGCACAACAATATTGTGTTTTATTCCTATAAAACAATTTGTTTGGCTGTTTCCCCAATCAATATGCATCTACTTTATTTCTAGCTTGTTGCTACTATAAATATATTGGAGCATTTTGAACCTTCATTTTATTTTTTGTTTTTTAAAATAATTTTTATTAATGACCTCTCATCTATATTGTCACTATTTTCCCTAGCACTTCTCTTTTTCTCAGAAAGCCATTCAATAGAATAAATAGCATTTTTTCCCCCAAAGACAGAAAATAAAAGGGAAAAGGAAAAAATCAGCACAAAAAATCAACACATTCAAAAAGTCTGAAAACATATGCAATGGACAATATCCATGAACCTTTTGCTTTTGTCCCTTGAATTACATGCTCTATAAAGTTCTTCAAAAATGTGTGTTTGTGTGTGTGGTGGGGGGAAGTTCTTTACATTTTACAATGTTGTGTCATTTTGTATATTGTTTTACTGGCTCTGTTTATTTCATTATGCATCAGTTAACATAGATCTTCTGATGCTTCTGTGTATAGATTTTATTCATCATATATTATATCACAGGAATGTTCTATTCATGTACCATTTTTATACATCTTTATTGATGGGCATTTATTTTCAATACTTTGCTCTTAAAAAGTTCTGTGAAAAATATTTTGGGATATACACATGTGCACTCACATACAGAATTTCTTCTTATTAATAATCCCTTTGGTGTGTAAGCCTGATATGGACATTTTAGTCTCTTTATCTGAATAATTTCAAATTGTTTCCAAAATGGTTGTGCTGATCCACATCTCACCAACAATGTACTTGTGGTTATAGGTAAACACAACCCTTCATCATTTGACTGGTTTTTTTTTTTTTGGTTATTTTTGCCAATTTGCAAAGTTTAAGGTGAAATAATTAGTATTTTGATATGTTTTTCTCTTATTATTAATGATTTGAAGTTTTCTTTCATGCAGTTATTAATAGTTTATAATTCTTTTGAGAATTGTTTTTTCATATCCTTTTACTACTCATTTTTTTTTGTGGGGGGGGAATGGCCTTTTCATGATCACTTCTATTTGGCTTCTGCTTCCACATTTATGCCTAATATTCATTTAGAAAAAAAAAATTCAGTTATCTCTATCTTGCTATTTTATCTTTGTCATTAATCTTGTTTGCTATATATGTTTAACCTTGTATTTCTGTTGCCTAGGTTTATTGGAAAGCAGATATATCCTGCATCTTATTGTCATTTTTTATATTTTATATAAAAATATATTTTATATATTTTATATTTATATTTATATTTTAAACACCTATTTTTATTGAACATCCATATTTTTTCATTGCCAGAGTAAAGATTTGAACTCAAGTCATCTCTGGTATTTAAAATTTGAGCATTCTTTTTAACATGCCATTCTAGCCACTTTTGATCTTAGCCAACTTCCAATGTACCACCTGTCAAAATACTCTGCAAGATTTTCCCTTCACCTCTTACTTTTCTATTGAAAATATGAAGATTATGATTTGTTTATGGCCAGCATTTATAAAAATGACCCTAGTTACCCAGATTTTACTGTATAAGATTTTCATGTTCCATTCTACATGTTATTCTAGAAATGGGAAAGATGTTGTTTGTATAATGAAAAGAGTGCTGGATTTGCAGGCCTCATATCTATCCTTTAATATTTATTTTCCATTTGACCTGCAGCAAGTTCCTAAGTTTTCCCGGGCTTTGGTTTCTTTTCAAATAATGGAGTTGATTTGGATGCCATTGAGATTTGTCTCTAACCCTATGCTTCTATGATCCTATTATTGAAAATTACTTTTCTTCAATACTTGAATAAATCCATGATTTTTTTCACTGATATTCTTCTAAGTATGGATGCACTAAATTATGTGTTTTATATCTATTTTTCATCCTGTATACTTCTATGTATGAAAAACACAAATGGCTGAACTTTCATGTGAAGCAGCTTGATGACATAGTAGATAGAGCACCTGGCCTAGAGTCCGAAAGACTCATCTTCCTGGGTTCACATCCAACCTCAGACACTTACTAGCTATAAGATCCTGGACAAATCACTTAACTTCATTTGTCACAGTTCCCTCATCTATAAAATAAGCTGGAGATGGAAATGGCAAATCACTCCAGTATCTTTGCCAAGAAAACCACAAATGAGGTCACAAAGTCAGACACAACTGAAATGACTTAACTACAACAATAGCAACAAATCATTTCCATGTTCTCTCATAGAATTAGGATATGCTCCAAATACCAGAACATGTCTTCTATCTTCTCCCCTTTTTGTCTTATATTTTGTGAGGGATTCCATAATATAAATTATTCTAGATATTTGTGGCCATGTCTTTAAGCACAGTTTCCATGAAAGCAATAATTATGCTTCTCAGAACTTTGTATTACTCCCAACTTCCAGCATAGTATATAGCATACAACAGGAACTTAATAAATGTTTGTTTAAATTAATAAATGTTAGACTTTAAGATTGTTCACAGAAAATGGTCTCTCTCTCTTTTTTTTTTTTAGAAAATTTCCCAATCTCCTTCTAGTTTTGTTTTTGTTTTTACTTGCCAGAAGTTGGACATTACATATGGAGAGACCTGATCTGTATTTGGTGGAGTTTAACATTCAGAAACATCTCTCACAGTTTTGTTTCATAATGCTCAACCTTGAAATGTGTGCTTCCTGGCTCATTTCACATTCTATTATGCCTATTAGTACCAGAAAATAGGAGCATCCATTTGGTACAAGCAAGTACTTGATGAAGATGCTGTAATGGTACTTCTCTATGCTACAGCATATGAATATGAGTGGGTAATTAGAGATGGCACTAAAGAGAATTTGGGACTAATGTGCTTGTTTACTCTTTATCAGGGCCAAAAGACAGTGATGATGTCTAATGAGGAATACATATTATAGTGGTCTAATAAAATGGCCAATAAATAGCAATCTATTTTTCAATTAGGAGAAAACTACTTAGCCAAAATCTTTATTTTTTTTTCCATTTAAGCATTAGGAAATCCATTTCTCTCTCCCACCCCCACCCCATGATGCAAAGTGCTTTCTATAAAAGCCACTGTGGAATTTAAAAAGACTCTATCTTAGTGTGATTAAACACCAAAGATTAAAATTTCTGAACACAGATATTGTAAAAATTTGGCAGATGCTTGTCCTATTACTATAAATTATTTTGGAAATTTATATCCCCTCTAAATAATTGATCACTACTTCTTTGTATTTCATGTCTAGATTGGTTGAATGGTAGTGAATTAAATTTGTTTTTTGTCTGAGTGTGATCATTGATATTTCTCAGACTTTTTAATTTTTAAGTATTATTAAAGTACTTGAGAGGCATCACAGAATAGTGAAAAAACGATCTGCATAAGCAACAAAAAAACCTGCAGGTTATAATTTACCATGGAATTGCTAATTTGCAATGGTGGAAGGTGATGACTTATGGGAAGTTCTCCCAATTAGGAGTTCTTTATACTGACAAAATCACAAGGCAAAACTTTTTTTTTTAAACAAGGAAGTAGTTATAGCTTGAAATTAATAATTATAATAAAAGAGGATTATAATCCTTTATGAAATTGGATTGGGGTCATAGAACTTCAGATTTAATATTTGAAAGGGATAAAGAAACCAGTAATCTCCTTGGACATCAGAAATTTCAAAAGAAGCATTGTTGATGAAATACAATAATCAGTTGGTTTTACACAAACTAAAAAAGAATTCAACTTATTTTTTTACATTTGGAAAATCCTCAGATTCTTATTCTTGCACAAGTGTTCCCACTGTATGGTAATGTATTGTACTTTGAAATATCTATGTGGTAAATATACTTTATAGTGCTGGATTTTAGAAACTTTCCCATTCAAGCTTTTTTTTCCCCTGAAATAACATCTTTTCTTGAAATGTAAGGGAATGTGAGAAACAGAATATAGGTGAAAAGAGGATGGATATTATGATATTTAAAGCCAGAGTAAATACTATGCTAATTTAAGACTACATTTATTTTGACAATAACACAGAGACATTTGCTGCAATGGGAGATTCAAAGTTTATCAATCATCTTTAGTATCATTTTTAAATCTGACGACTAGGAAACAGTATTTTTGTTACATAATACAATGATGTGTGGTAGATGAAGATAATGCATAGTTTAATAATGTTGTACATTGCACAACTTTGTTCTCAGCATTTCATTTTTGACCTAGTTTCTCATTTAGAACATGATTCATCTAAGGTTGGGGGTGGTTTTTTCCCCAACCTGAAACTTAAAGCAAAAAAAAAAAGCTGAAATGCCCAGTTTTCTGCATAATTTTATGAAATTTGTGGAAGATTATTTCTTACTCCAGACATCTCCAGAAGTCTCATAAAACTGGCACCTTGCTAATATACTGATTTTGTTTTAAAAAAAAATTTAAAGTACGTTAAGAAAAGTAGTAAGTATACTGAACTTTTTTTTTTTAATAATTATGTTTTTTTTTTCTTTTGTGAAGCAATTGGGGATAGGTGACTTTCCCAGGGCCACACAGCTAGGAAGTGTTTAAGGATCCCTGATGTCCCAACTGAACTAATGCACATTCTCTGTGTATGTGTTTCTCTCTTACTGGCTCTTTGTCTCTGTCTCTCTATCTCTGTCTTTGTGTGTGTCTCTCTCCCTCCATCTGTCCCTCCCTTCCTCTCCCTCTCCCTCTCTCTCCCTTCCGCCCTCCCTCTCTCTCTTTCCCTTCCTCTTCTCTCCCTCTTTTTCCCTTCTTCCCTCTCTCCCTCCCTCTCTTTCCCTTCCTCCCTCCCTCCCTCCCTCTCTCTTTCTGCTTCCCTCTCTCTCTCTCTCCCTCCCTCTCTCTCTCTCATTTTTCCTCTCCTGTCATTGCCTTCCCTTCTTTCTCTCCACCTCCCTTCCCTTCCTCTCCTCCTCCTTCTCCTCCCCCTCCTCATTTCTCTGTCTCTCTGTGTCTTCTCTGTCTCTGTCTCCCTTCCTCCTCCTCTTCTCTCTCTGTCTCTGTCTCTCTGTATCTATCTCTCTCTGTGTCTCTGTCTCCTTGTCTCTGTCTTTCTCTTTCTCTCTCTCCTATCTTCCCTTCTCACTTCCCCCTCTCACTTCTACCTCTCTTTTTTCTCCTTTTTAGTATAAAAATTTGGAGAGTCAGGGTGTTATAATAGGTAGACAGTTAGCCTTGAAACAAGGAAAACCTGGATTCAATTCCCACCCATTACTACACTGGGTTCACTTTGATGGCTGTGTGATCCTGGAAAGTCATTTATTTAGTCTTTCTGTTCTCTGGGGAACTTCTTAAGACTATTAGTTGCAGAGAAGTTGCCATCCTACTTTGGTAAAAGGGATTTCCTCAATCAGAAGTTCCCTATGCCAATTAAATCTCAGGTCTAGTTTCTATTCTCTATTATTAAAACCTAAAGAAACTATAAAGAGGATGAGACACCAAAGTACTTGGAACAACTTTCTTTAAAATTAAAAAAAAAAAAACTCCTTATAATTGAAATGTGCCAGATAAATATTTTATCTTTTTAATTTTCTTCATTGTTAAAGGGCATTTTAATAGTTTGCAATGTGATAGGATGACCAAGGGAGGTTTTATTGAAAACCAACAATTACCAAGTACTAAGAAAACAGGATATGTGTTCCACAGTTCCTTTGTCAGTGAAAAACTATTAGATTGGAAGAAGTTTGATTGATGAACATTATTAAATATTAAAATGTCTTTAATGTCTTAAAACTAGATTTCAGTTTTATCAATCAAATATACTATTAAATATTAGAATGGATATATTTGATTGTGAGATTTTATAGAATGATGACACCATGATATTTATATTAATTGGCTATGACTAAAAAAGAAAAGATTAATTTCTACTTAATTTTTCATTGTCAATGCCACAACCACTACTACTGTTATTGTTTAAATCTGGACCTATCCCTGTATGAAACATTTATTTGATAACTGTGTTCATTCCCCAAATTCTCAGAACAGAATTCTAAATATTGTTTCATTTGTCATCTTCCTTTGTCTCCTTTGAATAAAGCAATTTTTCATTTTGAGTCTTTTCCTGGACTTTAGTTTTCTCATCTCTGAATTAAGGGGGTTGAACTACAGGATTGTCAAGTTCTCTTCTACCTCTATTAATATGATCCTATTCAAAAAAGCATTTATTATGCTTTTGCTGGTACTGGATAAAAAGATGCTGAATATACAAACAAAAACAAAATATTTCATGCCCCCAAGGGTATTTTATTCTAAAAAGAACAGAAGAAAGATAACAAAGAAAAATGATAGAAATATGGTAGAAAATAGATCATAGAAAGAAAAACATAACATACATGCATATATTGATAATTGATGGCAAGAAAGAAAAATAGATGATAGACTGTCAAAACACACACACACACACACACACACACACACACAATTACAAGGTATTCTAAATACAATAGCACCTTGAGTGAAGGCAGGGAATAGGAAAGGTCTCATGAAATAGGCAAGATCTGGACTGATTCTTGAGGGAAACAAAAAATTTCAAGGGACACAGGTGAATGAGAGAATTTCAATCCTAGTGACAGCCAGTGTTGAGGTTTAAAGTTTTCTTCTTCTAAACTTTTATTATCAGTAATAGCCTTTTATCATTTGTCTGGTTTCCATATTTCAGATTTTTGGAAATTTTTGTTTGTTTGCTTGTCTTGCTTTGTTTTAAAACTTTTACATTTTTTTCTGGGTTCTATATTCATACAATTTTTTTTCAGTTCTTTCTCTGAAATGGCTCTCAGACTCAACTCATCATATCCATCTTTGTGTCAAAATATATAATAAAATGATACCATAGACTCCTCATTAATCACCCTCTTTCCAGTGTCCCTCTATTCCATCCTATGTAGCTTCTAGGTCAGTTTTCATTAAACATGATTTTAATAATGCCACTCTCTGCTCAAGAGTCTGCAGAATCTCCCGTTGTCTAATAAAATTCAAACTCTTTAATGCAAAAAAAAAAAATCATTTTTCATTAAGGATCCCTAATTAACATGCTTTCTTATTTTTTTAGCTTAAGTTTCAGTTTCCTTATATTGAGCCAGATTTTGTAAGAGGAGAGGATGGTAAGGCAAGGGAATATAGGAGAAAGGAAAAGGTGCCTGATTTATGGAGTGGTATACTTAAAAGCTTATGCTTGGGTGATGTAATTGGTTTTGAGAGGCAGGTGTGAGAGGAGGAACTTGAGACAGGTGATTTCAACACTTTGAATGTTGAACAGAACAGAGAATGAAAAGAAAGATTGTTGCATATTTTCTCAATTTTAATTTAAAAAAAGTTTATTATAGATACTTCTTTTTTATATTATCTACACTTGTCAATACATTTTTCCTTCCTGTCCTCTTCCAGGAACCCAGTCCTTATAACAAAAAAAATTTAGCAAAACACTTCAAAATATCAACATTATACATATGACATTTTATTTACTGCTTCTCATCTCCAAAGGAAGTAGAAAAGTGCCTTTTCATATATATTCTTTGGCAACAAACCTAGTTATAATAATTTTAGAGTTTTCCGTTTTGATTGTTTTGATGTTTTTACTTTATATCAGTTCAGAAAATTCTTCCCATGTTTCTCTGCATCTATGATATTTTTATCTTTTCTTATAATGAAATAATATTCCATTACATTCATGTGCCACAACTTGTTTTGCCATTCTCCAGTCAATGGATATTTGTGTCCATTGGATTTTGTGTCTAGTTATTCCTTCCCACTAATAAAGCTGCTATAAATATTTTGATATATGTAGTACCTTTGCTTTTTTGTCATTGACCTCCTTGAATTATATTGACCAGCAATAGAATCTTTATATTATTATGGGCATATTTATCACGTTCTTAGCAAAATTTCAAATTACTTCCCAGCAAAGCTGGACCAATTCTCACCTGATAGTGAATTAGTAGACTTGTCTTTCCAAAACCCTTCAAGATTGACTATTCCTTTTTTAGGGTCATTTTTTGCCAATTTGTTGGTTACAAGATGAAATTCCAGAGATATTTTATTAAACATTTCTCTTATTATTAGTGATTTGGAACAATTTCTCATAGTTGCTAATGAGATTCTGTTTCTTTGAAAAGTATTCATGCATTTTCTTTGACTACATAGCTTTTGGTTTCATATTCTTCCACTAGTTGCCCAATTAATACATACTGGACCATTAGGAAAGCTGGTTGATGCAAAAATTTTTTTCCCAATCTGTTACCTTTTTCTAGTTATATTAATTTTGTTTATGAAAAATCTTTTCAAAGTAAATCCAAGTTACCTTTTTAATCTTCTGTGATTAATTCTAGCCCTCTTTACTTAAAAATATATCTTCTTGCTATAGTTATGAAATGTATTTAATTCATTTTTCTCTGACTTTTAAAAATATTATCTATAAATCCACTTCATATGAATTCCTTATTAGCTTATTTTGGTATATGGTATAAGATGTTCTAAATCTAGGTTCTTGCTTGCTTTCAAGTTTTCCTAGAAATTTTTATTTTTCTCTAGGTAATTTATATTTAAGTATTTTTTTAAATTGAATTCAATTGTTTCTGATTATTCTTTATTTAACTTGTTCCATTGATCTACTTTTTCGCCAAGGAGAAATAAATGGTTCTGGTAATTCCATTTCATGATATAATATTGAGGTTTGGAGATATTATACACTCTTCATTCTTCATTGTTTCATTTGATATTTTAAACTCTTTATTTTTGAAAATGAGTATTATTTTTCTTTGTCTTGTTCTGTAAAATGTCACTTTGGCAATTTGGTCTAGCATTGAGTCTGCAAGTTTTGATAATTTTGTCATTTGTATTATGTTGGCATGGCTTAAGAATGAAGACAATTTTCCTCCAGTTATGTAAGTCATTATTTGTTCAGGGAATATTTTATAATTATATCTCTATTTAGATATTTAATTCAATTTTTGTTTAATTGTGTGATGGTACATTGATGCCTAGTTATTTGATATATTTTGTACTTATTTTGAGTAGAATTTTCCTTTCTATTTTGTCTCTTGAATTTTATTATTACATGAAATGCCATTTATTTTATGTGCTTTTTTTCTTCTACTACTATGTTGGAGTTTTTACTTTCCTTGAAAAGTTTCTTTGATTGTCCTCTAGAGTTTTCTAAGTAAAGAATCTTGTTAGAAAATAGGAACAGAAGAGATTTTTACATTCTATTTTTAGATTGTGATAATAAAATGGAGAATAAGAATGAATGTCAACCTAAGACTCATAAAGAAAGACTATACTTAATTGATACTATAATTGGAGTTGGAGTAGAGTGTAGAGAAGAGGAATGAGTTGGAACAATAGAATCAAGTGAAGCAGAATATGCCAAAAAAAATTCTAGTTTTAGAAGTCTGAAAATCAAACTTGGCTCCATTTTCTCAATCTATGGTAAATCTTAAAATATAGGCAAAAGTATTTCTTTGACTCACTTGGTTTCCTTCCTAGATAGGTATTTGACCCAAAAGGATGCTTATTTCTGTTGGAATTGGAAAATTTAGGATTAATTAGATCTCTGGGCCTTAGAGGGAAGGTTTGATCATAGCATATGTATTAAAGAAAGTACAAGTTCATTACCACTGAAATGAGAGAGTAATTTTGCATAATTTATTACCAGTGTAACAGAGAGTATTCTGGCCCCTATTGCCTGAGATCTAGATGTCTTACATTTTATTCATCTCTAAGTTCTCAGGGAAAAAGGACAGGTCTCTAATTTCTGCCATTGCTCCAAGCCTTTACTGTTTGTGGTCTCTCTACTTCTAGAGATCCAAGTGTGCTCCAGTTACAATTAACCACTTAAGAAGTCATATTAGTTTTAACAGAGAAAAAATTGTTTTGGGATATAGCCATTTCTTCTCAACTACTCTGAGAAGGTGGGGAGGGGAGAGAAATTCAGCCCATAGATTAACTGAGTTTCTTTATGTAAAGATTTTTTATGTGTGGGTGTTTATGTCAAACACCAAGTCCAAAAATCACATGTGGCCTACGATACCCCTGAGTATGTAAGAACCAGATTAAAATATAATTGGAAATATTGAATTAAATATTGGTTGTGTCTTTTTCAGGCAATAAAAGTATAATATAATATAGGCAATGTACATATATATTTTAAAGTCAATATGTACTCCATAGAGATCATTATGCATGATTTAATGGACACAATTTTTATTTGTTTGATACCCCTGCTTTATATCATTAATTCTAAGTTTGAAACCCCATCTAAATTTGTCTCTAAGGATGCTGGATTCTCAAGACTTCCTAATGAACAAATTCATGTAGCTGGTCTCACCCCCCCAACCCCCCCCAATCTTTCAACAAATAGAATTTAGACTCATCTATTTATTCAAGAACCATTTGTTAAACCTCTGCTACAATGAAATGCAATACTAATCTGTAGAAAAGAGACAAAGATGAAAAAAATTATTAGAGAGCTGACAGTATAATAAAAAAGTACAACACTTTAACTTTATGTTTATAAACATTTTCTTTTATATTTAATATCTATTTTCAATATAATTCATTCTTTTGTAATTCTTTGTGTTTTATTTTACATGTCAAAAAACATTATTCTAAGAAAGGGTTTATAGGCTTCAGCCATCTGCCAAAAGGGTTCATGACAGAAAAATGTTTAAGATTTTTTAACATACATAACTAATACTCGATAGTAAATGTGTAATTATTATAGTGCTGGTTATATTGTAATAAGAATATAAATGGTAGAAACAGTCATATAATATTAAAAATATATTTTCCAATTACAAGGAATCAGTAAAAGCTTTGTGACTAAAAATAAAATCAATTTATTTGCTAGAACATGGAAAGCAGTATGGTAGTTATCTATAGATTTATGTACATGCTCTAAATAATTTCTGTATTAGCACATCTATTTTATTACTAGCACTTAACATAGGAGATCTTGGTTCATGCCTTTCAGTGGTTGCCTCATGATTAGATAGATAGGCAGATAGATAAATATTTTGATGAAATACTCTCTTATTGATGGTAGGTAACAATAGTTTTATACTCATATGCTACCCTTGTGACTCCAATTTACCAGAGACATTAAGGATTTCTTTCACTTCCTTAGTGGCTACTCTGTAACACATCTAGAATAGATTACTGGCTACATAACTATCTTGCTTGCTATTTTCTATGAGTTAAAATGTTGGAGGGTTTTGTTTTCATTTTTGCTTTTTTTGATCCCTTTAAATTTAGTGATTAGCTTATCTGTTAAATTAGACTGGAAGACAAACCTCTCTATTCTGCAAATGTGTCTATTAAAATTCATGCATGTTGCCTCTTCATTGGAATGTAACCTCTTGGAAGTCAGGGAGTTTTTGCTTCCTTTTTGAATTCTGGTGCTGAGCACAGTGCTTGAATTTTAGTGAGCTCTGGATAAAGGACTGTTGGTCAATTGATTCATCTTCTCTTGGAACAGTAACTTTCTGAGAGCAGTGATTCAACATGGCTGCCTAAAGCAAGGGCATTTTGTATGGAATGGATGGGAAGAATAGTTCATAGAACTCAAGAGAAAGAACTTTAGGAAATTGAATACAAGCCCTTCAGTTTATAGACAAGGTCACTGAAGCAACAAGGGATTTAATGACTTGCCTAAGGTAAAATGTGCACTAAGTAACACTTAGGACTCAAAATCAAGTCTTCTAACTCCAAATTCTTCATCTTCTCTACTATATGAGCTTGTTTGTTAGTCCCATAGGAAGATGGCTTTTTACAGTAATTTTCCCTTAGGCAGTTATTATAGCTCACACTGGCATAGCCTCTTAAGACTTCCAAAATATTTTCCTCATAACCCTGTGAATATGGCTATATTTTTATCCCTACCCTGCAGTCCACCCTAACAAAATGAAGCTTTACTATAGTTATAAAGTTAAGTTTCAAAGCCAGGGATTAAATTAATATTTTAAATCCATTGTCTTACTCCATGCCTGGAACTTTTTCTTACACAATACTATTTCCCATAATACTTTGCTTTAACACTCTGATATTTGCAAAGGGATTACAATTTCTGTAAAATTGTGCAAGCATTATAATTTCCACTTTATATGTTAAGAAATATTATCAGAAAAGTTGTCACCTAAGGAATATTGGTATATATGAGTGCATTCACTTGATTCTGAATCTTAAGAAGAAACACATCATACCTATTTGTTATCTAACATCATTTATTGATAACAATCAGTGAAACATTTGCTTTCACAAAAAGGATACAAAGAAATTTGACTCTATTTTGGGGGGTAATTTTTAAAAGTTAATTTAAATTTAAATATAAAATAAAAAATGAATATTTGCATATACACCAGTAGAATATAAGAAGATTCAATATAAAGAAATAAATTTCCATTTCAATAAAATCTAATAAATAAATACTAGATTGTTTTCACAGCTCCTCAGCTTTTCTTTGCTTTCTAGGTTCTCTTTGTTCTCTGATGTACTTTTTAATTTTTTTCTCATTACCCCTTCTCCCCAAAGTTTATGATTGATTGTGGCTACACACACATCCATACACATAAACATAGATTCACACACATATATACATATATCTACTTATGTATGTATATATATATATATATATATACATATACTATCCATCTTCTTTTCTAGAGTGGATAGTACCTTCTTTCATAAGTCCAAGTCTTTCCATGTTTTTCTAAATCAATAGCTTATCATTTCCTACACTACAGTAGTAGTCCAATATAATCACATCATATCTAAGATATTGTCTGTGAAAGATTTCCCCCTTTTTCAGCATTCCTTCTATTCCTAACAACATTGGTTTTATTTATACAAGAAATTTTTAACTTAAAATAATTGAAATTAACCATGTTACACTTCAACAATGCTTTTACTTTAATATAATTTAAAGTCTTATACTGCTGAATCTCATTCCTTTACATCTTTTCTTCCTAGTTTCTTTAAAATTACTGAATTTTTGTTTTTTTTTTCAAATTAACTTTTATTTTATTTTTCTAACTCAGTAAAATAATTTTTTAGTATTTTAATTAGGATGACATTGAATAGGTAAAATTATAATTATGTTGGCTTTACCTATCCATGAACAATAAATATTACACCAACTATTTAAATGACTTAATTTGCATAAAAAAGTGTTTTTATTTTATTATGTTCATATATAGTTCCTGTGTCTGTTTTGGTAGGTATGTGCTGAGGTAAACATATGCTTCAATTGAATCCTACTCTCACACTACTTCTGGAAAAAGCAGATTCTCATATTGTTATCCCTTCCATATCTTGGGGGTTAAGGTCATGGTACACCCACAATATGGAAAGTCCATGTAAAATTTTTTGACCCTCCCATTGTACCAGAGAAGAAATTCTTTTCTCAAACTTTAATTTTTATTTATTTCAACTTTAAAAAAGAAATCATATGTGTTTATGGAATTAAAAGATAAAATATGTTGATATTAAACCATATCATACATTTATGCATTTCTGAATTTCTAAACTTCTGTGTCACCTGCTGGCCATTCTAAGTCATCTGCAGCTTCTTCAACCTCTTCTCAAATTCCCATTTAATTTTTTTGTGTCAGTCCATGATATATCAAGAACATGAGGTGGAAAGTCATGATGTAGAAGGAATAACTATAATTGTAATCAGTGCAATAGTCTCTAGGGAGACAATAGACAAATGTAGATGGATCTATCCAGTAAGTTAAGATTTCTTTGTTTTTAAACTGAAGTTGACAAAGGACACTGGTATCTTATTATATTAATGAACTAACCTAGTATAAAAAGACAGCAAATATCTTTGAATATAATCTTTTTGTTGTTGTTCATTCCTTTCATTATGTCTGACTCTGTGACCCTTTTTCTGGTATTCATAACAAAGATAGTGGATTGGCTTGCAATTTATTTCTCCAGGTCATTTACAGATGTGACAAAGAAGGTGAAGTGACTTGTTCAGAGTCATACAGCTGGTAAGTGTATAAAGTCCTGACTCCAGGCATGGTTGCTCTATCTATCCATTATGCCACCTACTTGTCCCTAATATGCTAATTGTAAATAAATCAGATAATGATAAACTTAGGAATTATGACAATTCTGAGGTATCAAGGTCCTGTACTCATAGTTTTATCAATCATTCCAAAAGTTTTTTAATCTCTCTCTCTATGTATAAACATGTATATGCATATTATATATGTGTGTATATAAATATATATACATATATAATATACATATACTTTTACATCCTGAGAGAAGAAACCCAGTCTAAGTAACCTCCATTGACCATTTGAGCATATTTAACAAATTAGCATCAGTGAGGCTATTTATATATAATCTTTTCATATAATCATTAGGGAATGTTTGGTAGCCCTCTGTCTGTTTCTTAAATTGGTTCCCAAAAAAGGAATATACAAAGCATTAAAATGTCCAAATACAATGTAAAATCACTCTTACTTTTTTTTCTGTCTATTCTGACAGTGAAACTTTCTGCATGGCTGACTCTATCTTTATTTGATTTGCCTTGTGGGGACTAAATCTCTGCTTTCAACATTGTTTTATGGCGAGAGAAAAAGAGAGGGAAAATAAGGGATCTGTTGTTGTGACAGTCTAAGCTTTGTTATCCCCTGGTTGGCTTCAACAGTCTTTTCCTAGCTGGATTTTCCTTGGCCCAGAGACCAGCTGTTGAAGGAAGAACTTCTTCATCTAATGACCTTCTATATCTGTGTCCACAAATGAGCCAATTATTTTTCATTCATCAGAAACTGTCTTCACTAAAGGCAGAATGGGAAGAAATGTCTTCTCTGCCAAAATCGACTTTCCCTCAGCCTAAGTATATTAAACATATCTGGGCCAGTCAGAAATAGCTTTTTTATTTATTTCAACAAAATTCATTGGTTTTTCTATTTCCTTTTTTTTTTTTTTTGAGAAGGTATGGATGGTGAGGAGAGAATCTAAACACTGACTGGCAATATGGTAATATATAAGGAAATAAGATTGTAGTATTTACTTATGGAAAATTTTATAAAAAGATAGCTAGAAATTTCATATATTCTCTCTCTCCACATATATGTGTATACATGTGTATACATTTTGTATACATACTAAATGAAAATATGAAATGCAATTTAAGGTCAATTCTATCTTGTGGCCACTTATTTGATAAGATTCTTCCTTACTTAGGTCTACTTAAGAAAAACATCCTGGCTTTCCCTCATTAAGATACAAACATATAAAATGCCAGTATTGTCTCATTCTTTGAAATTGTATCCCTGGCTTAAGGCACCCACTAGACTCTAAATAAGTATTTGTTGATTGATTCCCAAGTTATCATATCTTAAAGGTTCTGGTGACTTTTCAGTTCTGGTGAGGGTGAGGTGGTAAACAAAAGAAACTCTTTTGCCTATTTTTAGGAGGAGTGACTTTTCTGATGGTTTTGCAAATGATATGACTCAGGCTTACCCATGTAGAAAATTATCTATAATTAAATTTCACTGTACTTCAAAAGAACAGGGTTTTTGCCTTGGTAAACTACCAGAATGGCTTCATTAGCCTTTCTTTTTCTTTCCAGTTTGCTTAGCTTAGATTGAGTTCATAATAATAAAAAAAACAAAAAACAAGATGTAGATAAATAGAAACACACATATTCATATATATATGTATATATATATATATATGTATTGCTAGCTCTAAATTTATCTTTCTTTTATACTATCTCTATCTATATACATATATCTAATTTCTACATATAAGTGTTGCCTTACAGTTCTGACATCAAGACTTCTTGTATATTTGATGACTCTTTCTAATTATTGCATTAGTGATATTTGCCAAAATAAGGGTTATGATCTCTTGCAAACCTTGGCAAATTTTTCCAGGAGGCTTGAAGACAGTTTAGAATTTGAAAGTTCTGAATACCAGTTTGGTGGTAGCCATTAGTATTTTTTAATGTCCTTATAGGGAGGATTCTGGGAAGATGCTGGAGTAGGTTGGTAAATTTCAAATTCTCCTGATTTCCCCCACAAATAGAATATATCTACACTTCAGGGTAAACATAGACTGGTGAAAAGCCAAAAAGACTCGGGGAAGAACAGGGGTCCTCCTGGCACAATACAAGATATGAAGAAGGAAAAAACCCAGCATCAGCCCTGAAGTCAGGAGGACCTGAGTTCAAATTTGACTTCAGACACACAACACAACACAACACAAAGTACCTAACACTTCCTAGCTGTGTGACCCTGGACAAGTCATTTAACCCCAACTGTCTCAGCAAAAAAATAAAAAGAAAGAAACAAAGAAAGACCCCAATATGGGGATTAACCAGTGTGAAGTGTAAGCCCCTCCAAGAATGGCTTCATGAGCTTTTCTTCCAAGTGGGAGAACCTTGGGTTTAGCTGGAGCCTCAGCAGGAACCACAGAAATTTTTGCATCCTGTGTAGAATGAGGAGTTGAGAGCCCAAGTCTAAGAAGACTGAGTGAACCGTAGCTGATTAGGAACATCAGGCCCAGCTGTGCTGCAGAGACAGGGCAAGAAGGAACCAGAATACCCCAAGAGTACAGAAGCAGTGGGACAGGGGATGCTGCTGGCTGAATGCATTTGCAGGAGGGGAGAGCTTTTGGTTTGGAGTTCCAGGTCAGAGGGGAGAAGAAAAGTGAAGCTAGAAGCATCATCCCTCCACCCCACAATTAGAAATATTTACACTAATACTTTTTATAAAATAATAATAATAAAAAAAATGAACCAGCAAAGAAGAAAGAACCCAAACATAGAAACTTTCTATGGGAATAGGGAAGACTGGGACTCATCTTCGGAGGGGGTCAGTGAAATAAAAAAACAAACAAACAAACAAAACTTTTTCTACCCCAAAGAATAATGTCAAATGGACCTTTGTTAAAAGAATTTGTAGAATTTAAAAAAGAATTTAAAAGTCAAATGAGAGACATTGGAGAAAAACTAAAAATTTAATTTAAAAAAATCCCAAAAAAGATTATGAAAAAAGTTAGCCAATTGGAAAAGAAGATGCACAGTCTTAAAGCTGAAAATAACTCTTTGAAAATTAAAATTGGGTGAAGCTCTAAGAGACAAATAACAAAACAGTATAAAGAATGAAAAAATAGAACAGAATGTAAAGCATCTTACAAGAAAAACAACAGCTCTGGAGAACAGATCAAAAAGAGAAAACACAAGAATGATTGGAGTACCTGAAAGCTATAACCAAAAAAACAAAAAACAAACAAAAAAACCCAAAAAACCAAAAAACAAAACAGTGTTAACATAATAATGAAAGGCATAATCCAACAAAATTGCCCTGGAGTGATAGAACATGAAGGGATAGTAGAAATAGAAAAAATCCACCAATAACTATCTCAAAGAAATTGTTTGTGGAAAACACATAGCAATATTATTGCCAAATTTCCAAACACCCAGATCAAAGACAATATTTTGCAAGGAACAAGAAAAAAATTACTGCAGTTATAATTAGAGTTGTACAGGATTTATCAGCAGCCACAATAAAAGACTGCAAGTCCTAGAATCATATATACTGACAATCAAAAAAATTAGGCCTGTGGTCAAAAATATTATATCCAGCAAAATTATACATAATCATGAATGAAAAAAAGGGCCTTCAGTGAACTTAGAGATTTTCAGTATGCTTTTTCAAACAAGTCCAAACTCAATAGAAAATTTAATACATGTCAATATCCAAGATTAATTTCAATAAACTTAAATAAATTGTTTATGTTTCTTTCCATGGAAATATATAACACCATAAATTTAAGATTGATATCAGTAATTAGATAGCTGAAAAGAAAGATTTATACAAATAAGTGGCAAAGGAAGAATAGACACAGAAATATTAGAAGGGTGGAAGACTCATAGTTCTGAAAACTTAATCACATGGAGAATGGGTTAAATAGGCAACACTACCTTTATATCAAGAAGGGTATAGCAGCCTCCAAAATCCATAAAGAAATAAGGGAGGAAGGATGAGCAGAGAGGGAAGCAAAGAGTGAAGGAAGAAGACAAAGGAGGGATACATGTTTGGCGGAAGGTTAAGTAATAGCAAAGCAAATTAAGAACAGAAAAGTTAGCAGGAATAGGAAAGAAGAGATATATACAAACACTACAACAGGATCATACCAAAGATATGGCTAGTAATCATTGAACTTAGTATCAGAATTAAAGATTCAATCATGAGAGAAATCTACATTATACCTCAACCATACTAATATTGTTTTAGATGCATGATTACATATAGGTAAATGTGTGTGTGTGTGTATATATGTGTGTGTGTGTGTGCATAAATATATGTGTGTGTGTCTGAATGTATGTAGATATGTATGCATATTGCTCTATGTATGTATATAGATATATATATGAATGGGTCTGTGGATGGGTGCAAATGTATACGTGTATATGTATGTGTGTGTAGGTATATATTTATTAGATATAAATGCTTAATTATAGCTTGCTTGAGGGAAGTGGGGGATAAAAGGGAAAAGAAAGAATAAAGTAAAACAGTGCACAGTATAGAACAAAAGAACAATCTATAAGGAAGCAAAGTTAGACACTCATGAACGTAATTTTTTCTACTATTATTATCCTCTCTTGAACTGATGCTCTACAGGGCACATGGTAATGTTCTGTTCTTTCTGTCTTCCCAATTTAAAGTATGATTTCCCAGTTTATTGCTTCCCTCCTAATCTTGTCTGCATTAGTTTTGTTTGTTGAAAATTTGTTTAACTTAATATAGTAAAAATTATTTATCTGGTGTCCAATTAAGAGTTCCAGTTCTTCTTTGGATACAAATTCCTTCCTTCTCCACAGGTCTGAGAGGTAAACTATCCTATGTTCCTCTAATTTGCTTATAATATCACTCTTTATGTCTAAATCATAAACCCATTTAAATCTTATCTTGGTATGTGATGCTAGGTGTGGGTCAAGCCCTAATTTCTTCCATACTAGTTTTCAATTTTCTCAGCAGATTTTATCGATTAGTGAGTATCTATAGTAATTTTAAATGGAATTTTTCTTTCTCTCTCTTGATGATTTGCTTTGTCAGTAATATATAGAAATACTGATGATTTGAGCGGGTTTATTTTATAATCCTGAAACTTTGCTAAGCCTGTGTATTTTTTTGAGTAGGTTTTCTGATGATTTTTTAGGATTCTGTAAGTATATCATCATATCATCTGCAAAGAAGGATAGTTTTATTTCCTCATTGGCTTTTCCAATTCCTTTGATTTCTCTTTCTTTTCTTACTGCTAAAACCAACATTTCTAGTGCAATGTTGAATAATAGTGGTGACTGATAATGGGCTTCCTTGTTTCACCCATGATCTTATTGGGAATACATCCAGTTTCTCTCCATTACAAAAAAAAAAATGCTTGGTTTTAGATAGGTTTTAGGTAGATATTGCTTATTATTTTAAGGAAAGCTCCTGTTATCCCTATGCTCTCTAGTGTTAGGAATGGGTGCTATAATTTATCAAAAGCTTTTTCTGCATCTATTGAGATTATCATATGATTTCTGTTGCTTTTGTTTTTGATATAGTTAACTACAGTAACCATTTTCCTATTATTGAACCAACCCTCCATACCTGGTGTTAAGTTCCACTTATTAATTGTGTATTATCCTGCTAAGTTGTTGTAGTCTCTTTTTATTTAAATTTTTGCATCAATATTCATTATTTGCATCAAAATTCATTAGGGAGATTGGTTTATCATTTTCTTTGTCTGTTTTGGCCCTTCCTGGTTTAGGTATCAGTGCCATATTTGTGTCATAGAAGGAATTTGGTAATATTCCTTCTTTACTATTTTTGGAAATAGTTTACATAGTATTAGAATTAATTGTTCTTTAAATGTTTGTTCGAATCCACTTATTCCATCTGACCCTGAAGATTTTTTCTTAGGGAGTACATTAATGATTTGTTCAATTTGTTTTTCTAAAATAGGACTATTTAAATATTTTATTTCCTCTTCTGTTAACCTTGACAATTTTTATTTTTATAAATATTCATCCATTTCAGTTAGGAATGTCAGACTTGCTGCCATCAAGTTGGGAAAACTAGCTCCTAATTATTACTTTAATTTATTTTTCATTGGTGGTAGGTTCACTCCTTTTATTTTTGATTCTGGTGATTTGGTTTCTTTTCTTTCCTTTTTTTGATCAAATTAACAAAAGGTTGATTTATTTTGTTAGTTTTTTTTTTCATAAAACCAAGTCTTAGTTTTATTAAGTAGCTCAATAGTTTGTTTTTTTTTTTAGTTTTAATTTTATTAATCTCTTCTTTGAGTTTCAAAATTTCTAATTTGGTATTTAACTGGAGTTTTAAAATTTGTTCTTTTTGAGGCCAGGGGAAAATAGACCAAAAATTGATTGAAAACTAAACAATCTGATCCTAAAGAATGAATGGGTGAAATGACAAATCATAGACACACTCAATAATTTCATCCAAAGAATGGCAATAATGAGATAACATATCAAAATTTATGGGATGTGGCCAAAGTGCTTATTGGGAGAAATTTTATATTTCTAGATGCTTAGTTACATAAAATAGAGAAAGAGAAGATCAATGAATTGGAATTACTACTAAAAAAAAGCTAGAAAAAGAACAAATTAGAAATCCTTAATTAAAATTCCAAATTTGAAAATCTGAAAATAAAAGGGGAGATTAATAAAATTTAAAGTAAGAAAACTTTTGAATTAATAAATAAAACTAAGAGTTGGTTTTATGAAAAAAACCAACAAAATAGGTAAACTTTTAGTTAATTTGATTAGAAAAAAGAAAGAAGAAAATCAAATTGTAGTCTCAAAAATGAAAAGGGAAAACTTTCACAAAATTCACAATCTAAGTGAAAGGGAGGAATATCTTCAAAAATATAGATTGCCAGGTAAACAGAAGAGGAAATAAATTATGTAAATAGCCCCATTTTAGAAAAAGAACAAGCTATTAATCCACTCCCTAAGAAAAAATCTCCAAGGCCAGATGGATTTACATGTGAATTCTACCAAATATTTTAAGAACAATTAATTCCAATAGTATATAAACTATTTGAAAAAATAAGGAAAGAAGGACTCCTACCAAATTCCTTTTGTTACACAGATATAGTGGTGATACCAAAACCAGGTAGGGTGAAAACAGAGAAAGAAAATTATAGTGCAATTTCCCAAATTAATGTTGAAGCAAAAATCTTAAATAAAATATTAGCAAAGAGTTTACAGAAAGTCATATCCAGGAAAATACACTATGATCAAATAGAATTTATACCAAGAATGAAGGGCTGGTTTAATATTAGGAAAACTATTAGCATAATTGACTATATCAATAACCAAACTCACAAAAATCATATGATTATCTCAATAGATGCAGAAAAAGCATTTGATAAAATCCAACAACCATTCCTATTAAAAATACTAGAGAGTATAGGAATAAATGGACTTTTCCTTAAAATGATCAGTAACATTTTTTTAAACCATCAGCAAGCATCATATGTAATGGGGACAAACTAGAAACATTCCCAGTGATCAGGGGTGAAACAAGGTTGCCCACTATCACCATTACTATTCAACATTGTATTAGAAATGTGAGTTTTGGCAATAAGAGAATAAAAAGGTTTTAAAGGAATTAATTTGTTCTTTTTAAAGCTTTTTTAGTTGTATGTCTAATTCATTGATCTCTTTCTGCATTTTATTTATATAACTATTTAAAGATATAAAATTTCCCCTAAGAATTGCTTTGATTGCATTCCATAGATTTCAGTATATTTTCCCATTGCCATCCTCTTGGAAGCAATTATGGATTTTTTTTGTGATTTGTTGTTTGACCCATTTATTCTTTAAAATTAGATTATTTAACTTCCTATTGGCTTTTCTTTCTTTCTTTCTTTCTTTTGTTTGTTTTTTTGCTGAGGCAATTGGGGTTAAGTGACTTGCCCAGGGTCACACAGCTAGGGAATGTTAAGTGTCTGAGACCAGATTTGACTTCAGGTCCTCCTGACTTCAGGGCTGGTGCTCTATCCACTGTGCCACCTAGTTGCCCCCTTCCTATTGGTTTTTAATCTATTTTTCTTTGGCCTGTTATTGAATATAATTTTTATTGCATTGTGGCATTAAAAGGAAGCATTTACTATTTCTGCTTTTCTGCATTTGATTGTGAGGTTTTATTGCCCTAATATATGACCAATTTTTGTGTAGGTTCCATGTACTATTGAGAAAAAAAATGTATTTTTTTCTGTTTTTATTCATTTTTCTCCAGAGGTCTATCAAGTATACATTTTCTAGGATCCTATTAACCTTCTTTCTTTCTTGTTTATTTTTTGGTTACATTTATCTGATTCTGAGAGGGGCAGGTTGAGGTCCCCCAATAGAATAGTTTTGCTGTCTATTTCTTCCTGTAACTGGCTTAAAATCTTCTTTAAGAATTTACCTTCTCTTCAACTTGGTACACACACATTTACTCAGTGTACTATTTCATTTTTTGCAGTACCCTTTATCAAGAATGTACTTTATCAAGTACATTCCTGCCTTATCTCTTTTAATAAGATTTATTTTTACTTTTGCTTTATCTGAGATTAGAATTGCTACCCCTGCTTTTTCTTTATTTCAACTAAAGCATAATTTCTGTTCTAGCTTTACTCTGCATCTCTCTTTGTCAAATGTGTTTCTTATAAATAACATATTGTAGAATTCTGTTTTTTAATCCACTCTGCTATTTTCTTCCATTTTATTGGATAGTTCAATCCATTCGAATTCACAGTTATGATTATCAACCCTGATAATCCTGGCCCCTGCATCCTATTATTCTCCCCTATATGTACTTTTGTTTTCTGTTTCCACCCTGTCCTTAGTCCTGTGATAGATAGAGAGGTAGAGAGACAGAGATAGATAGATGGTGCCTACTACATGTCAACCACTTTGCCAAGTATGAAGACTGGAAAGACAAAAATTAGATACTCTCTACCATTAATGACCTTGCATTTAAATAGAAGATGTAATAGATACAAGATAATTCCTTAGATGGATGACATTGATTTTTCAATGTGTTTTCTTTTTAAATTTCTGGGGTTTTTAATGATTTCAGAAAACCTATGGCAATTGTATTTGTTAGCATCTAGAATTCTTACTAAGTGATGAGCATGGGAAGAGTTTGAAAATGTGCCTTTGGTACTATGTTTAGTAGTTTAAAACATTCCTATAAAATATAAGAAAACAAAACAGAGAAACTGTGGTTTACCTCAAAGTTCATGGGTAAAAAGTCATCTAAACTAGTATGTGATCTAATATTTTCATTTTGGACAGTTTTTAATATCTTGTTTCTTATGATAAATTTTGAGCCCAATTCTCTCATTTTCTTCAGTGTTAGATGAGACATAAACATATCTTTAAAATCTGTCCTCTTCCAATTCAAATAGAAAATACATAGAAGCAATTTTAGACCCATAAGGGAAAAAAACAATTATAGCCATAGTGGCCAGAAGCCCTGTCACAGGATTCAATCAACAGAAATGTCATGAACTGGAGCATCTTTGAGAGTATCTGTAAAGGATTAAAGGCAAAAGGTGGAGGGAATGAATGAGATCAAATGGGAGACAAAGTTGCCTTGCTTCCAATTTCTTAATTTCTTTGGAAATATTCCCAGAGACCTCTAAATTCATTACATCAATTATGACAACGGGACAACATTTCCATCTATCTCCATGATTACTTTAACTCAAGGCCATATTCCAAAACAAGATTGCACAATCAATAAGCATTTATTGAATACATACTCTGCCAGTCACTGCACTAGACTCTGGATATATGAAGCAATATCTAATCTTGAGGACCTTATATTCTATATAGGGAGACAACATATATGTGAGTAGATTTATACATACATATACAATATATACATATAACTACACATACATATTATACACATACATATAGGATATATATGGGTACATAAATAATAAATACAAATATATAGAGAGTAATGGAAGGTAGTTTAAGAATATTTTTAGGGAGAGAGGGCATGGACAATTGGATTTAAGAAAGGTTTCATGTGAAAGATAGTCTGAAAGGAGCAGAGGGATTTTCTGAAGCAAAGGTGAGAAGGGGTTTAGGAATATATTGGAGTATGGTGGTAGTCAGTGCAAAGTCATGGAAAAGAAAGAGACAGAAATTCCTTTTTTATTAAAGTTTTTATTTTCAAAGTATATGCATGGATAATTTTTAAGCATTGATCCTTGCATAGCCTTGTGTTCCAAATTTTCCTCTCCTCCCTCCCTACCATCTCCCTATATATGTTATACATGTTAAAATATGTGTGAAACAATTGATTCCAATACTACACAAACTATTTGAGAAAATAGGGACAGAAGGTATACTGCCAGAATCCTTCTATGAGACCGATATGGTGCTGATAGCTAAACCTGGTAGGGTAAAAACTGAGAAAGAAAACTATAGACCAATTTCCCTAATGAATATTGATGCAAAAATTTTAAATAAGATATTAGCAATGAGATTACAGAAAGTCATCCCCAGGATAGTACACTATGACCAAGTAGGATTTATACCAGGGATGCAGGGCTGGTTCAATATTAGGAAAACTATCAGCATAATTAATTATATTAATAACCAAATTAACAAAAACCATATGATTATCTCAATAGATGCAGAAAAAGCATTTGATAAAATCCAACACCCTTTCCTATTAAAAACACTAGAGAGTATAGGAATAAATGGGCTTTTCCTTAAAATGATCAGCAGCATCTATTTAAAACCATCAGCAAGCATCATATGTAATGGAGACAA
>JAJPUD010000980.1:402336-426729 GCA_023553655.1 Myrmecobius fasciatus
TTTATTGAGATTTTCATTTTTTATAATAATATCCTCAATGCATAGAGAAGATCAATTAATAACATTTTTCAGAGTCACAAAATAAGAATTTCTAGGAACTTCAAAATTTTAATTAATTAGCTGAGTTTGTTTAAGGTAAAGTTATCTACAAGGGTTACTATTAAGAAAGTAATAGAGATGGAATTCATTTGTATAAGCATAAAATAAAGGATAGCAATATGTTTAATAATAAAGCTAGGCATTTGAGAATTTTGTGATGTTCTTGAGTGATATGGTATGAAATCTAATGTTATTTTTTAAAGTAATATCTTTTTTATTTTCAAAATATATGTAAAGATAGTTTTTAATATTCACCCTTGCAAAACCTTGTGTTCCAAATTTTTCTCCCTCCCTTCCTCTACCCACTTCCCTAGACAGCAAGTAATGTTAAACATGTACAATTCTTTGTACGTATTTCCACATTTATTATCCTGCACAAAAAAAATCAAATCAAAAAAGAAAAAAATGAGAAAAGAGGCAAACAAAAAAACAACAAAAAAGATGAAAATATTTTATTGTGATCCATATTCAGTCCCCACAGTCCTCTCTCTGGATGCAGATGGCTCTCTCCATCACAAGTCTATTGGAATTGGCCTGAATCATCTCATGTTGGAAAGAATCACATCCAGCACAGTTGATCATCACAGAATCTTGTTGTTGATGTATACAATATTCTCTTGGTTCTCACTTCACTTACCATTAGTTCATGTAAGTCTCTTCAGACCTTTCAGAAATCATCCTGCTGATCATTTCTTGTAGAACAATAATATTCCATAACATTCATATACTATAACTTATTCAGCCATTCTCCAACTAATAGGCATCCATTCATTTTCCAGTTTCCACTACAAAAAGGGCTGCCACAAACATTTTTGCACATGTAGTCCTTTTCTCTCTTTTATTATTTCTTTGGGATACACAACCCAATAGAGACACTGCTACATCAAAGAGTATGTAGTTTGATAGGCCTTTGGGCACGAAATCTAATGCTATTGATGCCATAAGCAGTCAAAATAAATGACCTCAATGCATGTAGCACTTAACATTGTAATCTGCTTGAGGGCAGGGGCAATCTTTTTCCCTCTTTTTGTATCCTTGGCACTTAGCAAAATACCTGGCAGGTAACAGAAAATTAAATTGAATTGAGAAATGACTTTTTTAGTGTGGTTGAATAACCAAAGATCAAGCCAATGGAAAAAAATTGCAGTTTTTAACAAGTTTCTGAATTAAAATATAAAACTGACAGAGAAAAGTGAAAAATTTTCTTCCACTCTGGAAATTTGTCATTTTCTTCTTTCTCCTCCATTATCACCATAAATAGTTCAGATCTATGAAATGTTTGATGCCTTGCTAGGAATTTAATGTTCCATATACAGGATTGTCAAAAAGAAAATATCATTTTTTCAAACTGCTAATTTAATAATAATTATTTATAAATCAATATAAGGGCAGATTTTGGCCACACTCAGAAAAAGAAGGGAATCTTGAAGATTCATTAGTTAAACAGTATTCAGAATTCTATGTTCTGCCCTTGATGCTGATCTTGGAAAGGGGATAATGGAGAACAGAAACAGGAACCTAATGCAAATAAGAAGTTGGAAGAGGTGAGATAACTTAAGAGAAGCCATTAGAAGGGACTACTGAAAAGCAAGCCACAAAGACCTGACAAGAGGATCAGCATAATCATGGCTATGCCACAAATGTAGATAGTAGTAATGGGACAAATCTAGTATTACAACCAAAAAGAGCAGAAGCTGGGATTTATTGCCCCAGGACAAGGAAAGAGATATTTAACCTAGTTGGTGCCCACTTAAAACTTCCTCTTTTCTTTTCCCTCTTCCCACTCTCCACCCCCAGAAACCATTCTCCAGGGATTCCCAGATTCTTTTTTATCTCTTAAAATAAACTACTTAATCCTTTTCTGCCTCCTGGTGAAAGTAGATGACAATATTCACATTTGGTTATTTTTTACCTTTTACTTTCTGTTTAATTATTTTTATTTACCTTCCACAAGATGCATTGTCATGAAATTTTGACTTTGTTACTTATGCTTCCTCTGGAAGGTCCAATTCTAAATTATTGAGGTTGTGAAAATCATTTTAGTTGCCGGTGCAAAATGGCTGGAGCTTCAGAACTATTCATTTAAAAGAAATGACAGTTTTTATGTGTATAATGAGTACCCTGAAAGAAAGAGAATGGAATGATATACCTGATAAATAACACAGCCCCAGGACCAAAGGAAAGAGGGAAGGTAAAGGTCATCTGTTTTCCTCTTCCCCTGGAGAGTGGAAATGAAGAGGGAGTCAGTTCCTATGGAATTTTACCTTTGCAAAGGGAGAGTTGAGGAGTTCCCCATTCATAGGTTAACAGTTCCCCTAATAGTAAGTGTTTGATGGCTTTAATTTCTATTGCTTGCCAGTAGCAAGAGGGTTATGTACATTTAACCATGTTCTCCTAATACCTACCATTTTCTGTAGTATGTTAAGGATCTGCCAAAATTACATCAACTCTTTCAGGCTATGAGGGTTCTTTTCAGTTTGTCTCTCTAAAAGATCCTGAGGGATAAATGTATTTAATCACATATCTAGTATACATATGGGAAAATTTTTTGATGCTGCTTTGTCCAATGTCTAAGCTTTAAAACAAGGTAATCTCAATAACAGTCCTATGAAAGAATGATTAACTTAGAATTTCTCAGCAATACAATGATCCAAGATAATTCTAAAGTACTCATGATGAAAAATGCTATCCACTTCCACATAAAGAACTGATGGATACTACATGCAAATCAAAACAGTACTATTTTTCATCTTCTTGTGTATGTATGTGTTTGTCTGTTTTTTCTGTCACATGACTAATGTGGAAATGTTTTTCATGATTTCACATGTATAAACTATATCAAATTGCTTACTAAATCAAGGAGGGGGAAGAAAATGAAAAGGAAGAGAGAATTTGGAACTGAGAATTTAAAAAAAATTAATGTAAAATTGTTTTTACATGAGATTGGGGAAAATATTGTAAGAGACAAGCATCTTACCCAGAACTGCCGAGCTGCTGATGAAGCTAGGAAAAGATTTTATTTTACATCCTTGCAGAAGCTGGATTCTAAGCTAGTAAGCATACCCTTGAAGCACAAAAGGACAGCCTATTATTATTCCCTGCCCCAAAATGCAAGTTCCTCTCTTATTTCCCCCATTGGCTTACTACTACAAAAGTTACAGCCTATCTGCTATTATTATCCCTTATGTACAGAAGATCTACCTCAAAAGGTTGTTATTAGCATTAAATGACTTAGCATGTTAATTATTATTATTTATATTACTATTGCCATTATTACTCTGTTCTTCGTCAAATCTTTTATAATGTGAATCATTATGAATACTCTACAAGTTGACCAATTGAGAAATTCTTTAGTGAATTAATATGTTTAAATAAGAATACTTTTAATGAGGGTTCTTTCCATTCAATTCAACAGATACTTATTATCCTCTGGGTTGTCATCTATAAAATGGGAGCCCTAGAAAAAACTTTCCCAGGTTTGCAGTACTCCATTTATCAGCACCTGCTCTAAATAGTAGTTTACAAATACCTACACATGTGTTTACTCTTAAATGAGCACAAGAATCTAAAGTAAAATGCAAAATGACAATATCATGGAATTGTAAAAAAAAAAATGACCAGAAACTATTTCCTCTCCCACTTCCCCATATGCTTTTCCTATGTTACTATGTGTATATATGGAAGGAATAAACAGGGAACACATATTAGCAGGAAGTACACTCAAGGGAATGCACATAACATGGAATGTGTTGTGAAAGAATATCCATTGACTGTGTCACTAGATCACACATTTGGAACATATTATATAGGAGGGAACATACCTATGTGGAACAGATAACACATGAGAGAACACACATAAAAAATATATTTGGTCAGAGCACACATTTGAGAAAGCAATTCACTTTTCCATTGCTATAGAGTTGCTATTGGTTCACTCTTTCATTTCATTCTGGACTCCTCTCCTGACTTTCTGATTTTTCTGCACCATGATCCAACAGTCTCTTTACCCTAGATTATCATTCTTCCTCTGAGGCCCCTTCCTCAGTTTCTTCCAGAACCTATATTTTAAGTAAAGTAACTTACCAGCCATGTTTACTCCTTCATTCCTCTCTGGGCTTTCCTCCTTTCTCTACATTTCTTCTACCTTACTTGGGTGCCTCATCCATCCCCATTCCCAACCACTTTACGCTTCTTTCTATAAGTTGTATCCCCATTTAAAATGTAAGCTCCTTCATAGCAGAAACTCTTTTTTGTTTCTATTTATATTCCAGTATCTGACAAGTTGTGTTCAATGAATATTTGCTGATCCACTTTGCTGTTTATCTCTTGTGATATCATCATGCCCTTCTGGGCACATGTCTACTCTCCAATAAGTATATGATTCTTTCAACTCCATTCTACTATGTAGCTCATCTGAGCTTGATCTCTTCAGGTTTATCTTTGCTCTTTTCTTACCCAACTAGGTGGGATGACTAGGTGGGATTCTTTTTGACAATGGTGGGCTGAGGTCTTTTTCCTAGTAACTTAAAATAGTAGTAAATGCATTTAAGAAAGTGTAGCTGAATGAAAGTGAGCCAGAATGCCCAAGGCTAAGATTGATAACAGCCCTAATTGGCTGCAGCAGCATCAGCTTTTATATAGCACTTTAATATTTGCAAAAAGCTTTATATCTCATTGGATCTTCTTAATCTTATGAGGTACCCAGTAAGGAAACTTTATTTTCATTTTACAATTTTCAAGAAACTGAAACAGCCAAATTAGATGAATTGTCTTCATGATAATAATAAGTCCATGGTCTCTGAAAACTATTTTACTTAAAGTTAGAAAGTTTCTTATAACCCTCATTTACATACTGATTGGTATAGCAACATGAAGAAGGTAAGATCATTCCCCATTGTGATCATGATCTGATTTCCTGTTTGTTTTTTTTCTGTGCATCTGTCAGTAGCAAAAATTCATTTGTTTTTGCCCTGGCTAGTTTCTGACCATGAGAGAGGACTTGTCTTTCTATTGTTGTTTAGTCAATTTAGTCCTGTCTGACTCTTTATGACTCCATTTAGAATTTTCTTGGCAAAGATACTGAAGTGGTTTGATATTTCCTTTTCTAGCTCATTTTTTACAGATAACAAAACTGAGGCAAACAGGATTAAGTGACTTGTCCAGGTCACACTATTATAGTAAGTGTCTGAGGCCTGATTTGAAGTCAGATTCTTCTGATTCTATCTACTGATCCACCTAGCTGCCCTACTTACTTTTGTCTTCCTTCTTATGTTTTAAGCATCTACTATGAATAGAGCACTGTGGTAATTTCTAAAGATAGAAGCAAAGTTTAGTTGAGATGAAACTCCTCCAGGTGTGAACTCATCCAGCCATTCTGGAGAGCAATTTGGAACTACACACAAAGGGTTTATAAAACTGTGTATACTCTTTGATCCAGCAGTGCCATTCCTGGGTCTGTATCCCAAAGCGATCATAAAAGATGGAAAAGAGGCCACATGTGCAAAAATGTTTGTAGCAGCAAATTTTGTGGTGGCAAGAAAAGGAAATTGAAAGATAATTGGAGAATAGCTGAACAAATTGTGGTATATGAGTGTAACGAAATACTATTGTGCTATAAGAAATGATGAGGAGGCAGATTTTAGAAAAACCTAGAAAGACTTATATGAACTGATGCTGAGTGAAGTGAGCAGAATCTGGAGAATGTTGCACACAGTAGTGGCAACATTAAGAAATGATCAGCCATGATACCTTGCTCTTCTCAGCAATCCTAATTGCTGAGACTATTCTATTAGACTTGGGATGGAAAATGCCATTCACATCCAAAGAAAGAACTATAGAGATGGAATGCAGATCAACAAATATTATTTTTACTTTTTGGGTTTTTTTTTCTTTCTCATGGTTTTTCCTTTTTGTTTTGTTTTTTTCTTTCACAACATCACTAATATATTTTAAACATGTTTAAAATAATTGTACATGTATAACCTATATAAAATTGCTTGCTGTCTTGGGAAGGGGAAAAGGAAGGAAGAGAGGGAGCAAAGAAATTTGGAACTCAAATCTTACAAAAATGAATGTTGAAAACTATTCTCACATGTAATTGGAAAAAAAAAATAAAACACTGTTACATGAAGAAAAAAAAGTTGAGACCACCCTCTCTCATAGACTTTACCATCTAGGAGGGAAAGTATACCATAGGAAGCTAATTAGAGAATGCAATTAATGCCTAAGTTTTGAGTAGTATGAGTATAAGAGTACTATAAAAGGAAAACCTGAGGATATGAAGTAGAACTTGTATAGATGGTGTCATTCAAGTAAGGATGAATAGTAATTCTGGATGAGGAAGGTGTGATGAGCAAAATCCCTGTGTAGTAGCACATTTCATTATGGTGTGGAATTGACCCTAGGTTGTCAAAAGCTAAGCCAGTGAGGTACAAGTTTTGATAGGTTCTATCATGCTAGAAAGCCTCTAAGAGCTTTTATCGGCTGAATGCAGGCAATTCCAATCAATAAGAGAAGCTAGTGCCCTTACCAAGGTTATTGTCAACACCTGCTGGCTTTGCCAGTCATAATTCAATTTCTCTGCCTTCTTTATTGTAGCAATAATGAAAAAAGATGATAAAATCTTATTATATTATAGTTCCACATGGTTAGCTCCAGATTTGTGAAGACTATGGAAGTGGAACATAAGCTCTGCATGTTTTACTAATACTGGGGAGGTATGGATAGAGAGAGAGTTTGGATTGCTTTCTAAAAACAAGCCCAGTTAAGTATGGAAAATTTCATCACAACTAGCATATTTGGCCACTGTGGGTGATGAATTATTTGACATGGCAAGATAGGAAGCAAAAACAATTACAAAGAGGCTCATATGCTTCCCTTATACTTTTGCAGTGACAGTGGCAGAATGGTGGAAAAGGAAGCTGAAGATGAAAAGAATTGAACTGCTTTTGGATTGCCAATAGACATTTGTTAATGATGGTATTCAAGATAGGATGCATTTGTCCAATGAGTACAAGTGAACATTGTACAAGAGGAACTGAATCATGCTCATCTTGACAGCTGTGGTATTGATAAAAATAAAAGACAAAGGAAGATGATTTTGGATAATCGCACAGGTTTATTTTTAAAGAATGTTATTATAGAATCTACAGAAATATATAACTAGAAAACAAAATGGAAAGAACAAAAGATAGCTGGTGGATAGCTCTAATGTCCTATTGGTTTTCTTGAAATGTTAAGAGAATAAAAAACAGACCTCAGCATGGTCAATAGACTAACTATTTCTGTATTTGTGGGAGGACATGAACAAAGGTAGCATAGGATAGGCAGACATAGATAGGTTGTGACCTATATCACTGAAACAAGTAGTTCTTTCAAGAAGACCATAGATCCATGAGATTATTAGGCTATCACATAGGAAACTTATACACATAAAATGTTTAAAAAAGAGTCCAGGATGGCAGTAGAAGAAGAGATACATGAAATGACTAGCTTTCCTTAATAGCCTCTGGCATTTCTTCAGAATCTCCAGCTATATTATAGCATCTTCCTCCAGGCTTCATTTTTTTAAATTTTTTTTTTTAGCTTGGAAATAAAATAATTTTTTTTTTTACCAAACCTTCTATGTAAAACAATTTATCTATAAACATCAATGTTCAAAGCAAACCAGCAAGGTCAAAAGATTTGGTAAAGGGATTTTTTTATTCATAAATATGGTACAATCCATTAATTTGGTGGTAGATGCAAAACAATTTCTAGTTGCTTGTGGAGAAATGTCATATATGCATAGAGACTACTTCAGGTGGTCATTTTTTCTGAGACTTACCAAAAAAAGAGAAATCCTGTACTGTATGTTAAACATGAAGAGATTGTATTCTTCCTGAGAGTTCTAAGCTTTTGAAACTAGAAAAAAGATGCCTTTCATTCAAAATACACAAGCCAATGAAACATTGATGAATTTGCCTTATCAGAGGAACACAGACAACAGTGAGAGACTCAAGCAAGGGAAATGAAGATAACCTATTTTTATTGTGGAACTGAAAGATACCTGGTTTATTTGGGCAGAAATTATAATTAGATTTTAAGATGCTTATTGGTTTTATGTTTTTCATTCCAAAATAACAAGTATAGTGCTGAGTAAATAATAGGAAATATTAAATATATTTTAATTATTTTTATGAATATAACTGATTGTAGATTTCATTTTTCAATAGTTTAAAATTTTAATCCAGTAAATTTAGCCTTATATTCAATATGATTAATTGTCTTTATGAAATGGTCTGAAATTAAATATTTACACAAATGTCTTTAGACATTTGTCACTATTTGTCACTATGTCTTTGAGAAACTGATAGTGTTGCTCAGAAGTCAAAGTTGTTTGTAAACCTGTTCAACTTGCCTTGGATAGATATAGAACTCTACTAGAACAAATGAGTACTTTTATTAACTTGTTTGTCATGTGAACCAAAATTTCTAGGGTTAATTAATTAATTTTTATGCCTGAGAAATCTATGAACTATTACTAAATTACTGAGTGTCTTCTATATGCCTGGGTATTTTAATAATTTCCTAAGAGTGTGGTAGGGAAAAAAGGAAATTGAACAATGACATATAAGATATTCTTTTCCCTTAAAAAACTTAGTCTAGTTGAAAGATGAGGCACACATATTAGTAGGATAGAGAACAAATGCTACCATCCTTATAAGTGTAATTAACCTGGTATAGTGCATAAGAGTTATGATCTCGGAGACAGAAAGACCTGGTTCCAAATCTGCCTTTATAACTTCCTAGTTGTGAGATATTTTGGTAAATTACTCAGTCTCAGATAACTTGATAGGACTCATCTACTAAAGTGTATTAGAAACTTGAGTGAGTGGAAATATTCCTATTACATTCTTGAAGTCATAGATCCTCATCATGTGCTTGACAAAAAGAGTAAGTATATTTTAATAATTTTTATGAATATAACTAATTATATTTTTAAATTTTTCAATAGTTTAAATTTTTAATCCAGTTGATTTAGCAATATATTTAGTATGATTAAAATCACAAGTCTAGTCAGAAATTAAATATTTACACAATTAATGCATTATGTCTTTGAGAAACTGATGGTGTTACTCAGAAACCAAAGTTGTCTATAAAACTCTTCAACCTATCTTGTATAGATATACATATCTCTATATAGATATTGATAAAGATACTGGAACAAATGGGGACTCTTATTGACTTGTTTGTTGTGAACCAAAGTTTCTAGTGTCAATTAATTAATTTTTTTATTACTGAGAAAAATATGAAATGTTACTAAGTTTTTACCGTCTTCTATGCCAGAGGATTCTAATAATTTCTCAAGAGTATGATAGGGAAAAAAGAAAGTGCAAAATGGCATATAAGATATTCTTTGTCCTCTTAATCTAGTAGGAAGATAAGGTACATATATTAACTGGATAGACAACAAATGCTATCAAAGTTCAGCAGCAGTAGAAGTCATTGGCTTTGTGTGGTCAGAAGAGTTTTTAAGGAGGCTCTGAGTTCTTAACTGGACTTGGAGTAAAAGGTGAGGATCAGGAAAAACAAAAGTACAGAGAAAGAAGACAGGAGATGAGCAAAAGCTAAAAGACAGGAAAATCCATGAGATATTTGATTGGTAGGGGAGACAAACAACAACTATCATGGGATCACTGTATTATAACATGAAATTTAAAAAGGATTTCTCAGTTCATTTAGTTCAATGAATTCCTTAACAAGAATTCTGTCAAAAAAAAATCCCTGACAAGAATTCATCCTGCTTCTGCACCAGGGATAGAGAAACCCCTAATTCTTCAGGTGACCTACTTTTCTTTGAGATAGCTTTCATTGTTAGAAAGTTTTTTTTTCTTACAGTGATCCTAAATCTGTCTCTCTGAAGCTTCTGGCTAATGTACCCAGTTTTGACTTTCTAAACCAAGCCTATTCCCCCTGTCATTTGACAAAAAATACTTGAAATATTTAAAGTTGGCTACTACTTCCTCCTCACATTCTCTTCAAACTCCATATTCTCTTCAAACCCCACATTACCATTTCCTTCAACTGGCCCTTCAACAGACAAGGCTCTCCTCTAGAATTGTCAAAGCACTTTTGAAAATGTGGTGCCCAAATCTAAACATATTATTCTGGATGTGGTCTCACTAGATCACCTTTCTCATTTTGGTGACTTTGTGACACTATAGGTAAAATTCTTCTAACAGAAAGAGCCATCAAGTCTGTCTAGAGCAGAGACTGTGTTTTGGGGAATCATAGAAAATAAGATTAAAAATGAAGACTGGATACTGTTTTTACAGGATATTAAATATTGGGGATTTAAATGTTTTTCATAGCACATTTTAGGAGATTTGGATTCTTGGCCTAGCTCTTCCACTGACATGCTGTATGAATTCTTCTATTTCCTACATTTAGGCCTTATTTTTCTCATTTGTAAAAAATGAAAGAGATGTGCAAGATAATCTCTAAGGTTGAATTATTTCTACATCATGAATGTAATTATTCTGGTTCATTAAAAAGTAAAAAAACCTTTTATTTCAAATCACATTTTTTTTCTTTCTAAAAAATATATAGCTTTATTTTCTGACTTTATCCAATTATCAACTCGAAAACGTGAACAAAATAAATTAGTCTGAGTACTAAATCTAGGTTCTACCCTCTAAGCTTTTGAGGGAGGATAGGAAAGATAATTAAATGCTTTATATGGACTTGTTCCTTCTCCCTCCTAAAAGTTAATTGGAAAGTGAAACAAAATTCTACCTCTGAAGATTCTTGCCAATTTGATCCTGATAACCTAAAAATTCTTATTTTTACTGTGTGGAAGAAGGATTAAGCTTACTTTTCTTGCTTCAAATGGCAGAAATATGTCCAGTAGTTGGAAATTATTGGAAGGAAGATTTTTAGTTCAACATAAAGAGGAGTTTCCTAATAGAAGCTGCCTTCAAAAGTCATACATGAATGATTATTCAACTGGAGACTAAATTACCACTTTCTGGGTATGGTGATTTGGGCAGGGCTTTGGCAAGAAGATCTCAAAGACTCTTTCTAACTTAATAGACTTCCAGTTTATTTTATCTTGTATCATTGAGTGCTCATGGCTATCAATGGATCAGGTTAGGACCAAATCAACACTTTTTAAATGGGAAGAATTTTTTTTTTGATATAAATAGAATCTTGTAGCTAGAATTAGTCTAAGAAGACTTCGGTCTTCAGACTGGTGGAAATAAAAAACTTGTGGTTTTTAATGTTGTTTCAGTATATCATCTGGAAATTTATCTATTTCACCTGAGAGAGTTAATGTTTTTCTGACAAACATCTTTTTAAGGAAATCACAGTTAATTGTTTTTTAAAAATGTTGACTGATGATTCAATTTGAAAAGGATTTAGTGGGGTCTTTCTGTTCCTCAGTGCAATTGCATTTCAGTATCTCATCTCATTATAAATATGAGTATGGGTTACTTGTGACTTCCCAGGAATTATGTTCTCTTGGATATCCTTCTAGGAAATGGACTAAAGAAAAGAACAAAACTAGTTTTCTTCCCTCATCCTCAGGGTTTTCCTCTTTAGTATCAGCTCTGGGGCAGCTTTCTTTCTGACAGTGTGATAATAGGAGCCACCTAGCTTTAGGAAGAAGACATGGGGGTGTAATTTAAAAATGAAGAGCATAAAATAATGAAACTATGAAAGCTGTGACTACAGTGTTCATTTATTCTGCTGTGCCTCCTGTTTGAAAAAATCTCTATAATGGTAGGAAGTCCCCATTGACAGCCTTGGCCTTGAATTCTGAATTTCCCTTAGGCAGATCTGTATTGCACAGGTTAATTTAGTACAGGAATAGGCTGGTGTATCTGTGACTGAAAATAGAAACACAGAAGAAATATAATAAGTGCCCATTATTTTCCTAACTCTGAACAAAGGACTATATGAATGTTTTTAAAAGACTTTTTCTCATTCACTCTCTTCCCTATCCCTGCACTTATCAATACTATTTACCTTAAACATCTTAGAAAATACTTCATCAAAGATAGCTATGATTTTTAGTGTCTGATTTTCTTAGGGGAAAGGAAAGGAAAAGGAGTGGATAGGTTTTATTAATCAGATAATATGATTTATGTAAAACAAAGTATTGAATAAATGCATAATGGCACTGGGAGCTATAGGTAGGCCACAGTCAACCTTACTGAAAGAAGAGTTTTTTTTTTTTTTTTTTCTCTTAGGTAATTGTCCTAAGATCCATGAATATGGAGTTAAAATGTATTTGTCCTTCATTTTGGTAACAGTGCTATCAAAAATAGGGATGACAGAGAATAGAAGTTATGTACCTCTGGGTTTATAAATTTTTTTTGAGTATTAATAGTTCCTCCTTTTCAAACTGTCTCTGATGATGATGATGAAAGTTATAATTTAAAGCTTGCAAAACATTTTAGATACATTCTTTCATTTAATTTTTCTCAACAACGCTGTGAAGCAAGCATCATTATTATCTCCATTTTATAGATGAGGAAACTGAAATGCTAAATTTGAGTCAGGTATTCCTAACTCAAAGTCAATTACTCTAACTGAATCACCCATCTGCCTTTCTGCCACATTTACTCCAGTGGACTGATAATCTACAATCTCCCTTTTCTGCTTTCCTTTTCCTATAGTCTCAGTCAGTCTGGAGCACTGTGACCAAGAGATTTGAGTCCTACTCCTTGTTCATGACCTGTTTTTGCTTACTCACCTGCATAATGTAGTTTAGTCAAGTTTCCCCCTATTTTTCTACATAGTTTTATTTATATGGAACTTGCAAGTTTATAAAACACTTTCATATACATTGACATAGCTCATTGGATCTTTATAAGCCTACGAGATAGAAAAAAACAAAACTATTGTATTGTGTGGGGAAATCAAAATTCAGAGAAGCCAATTGATTTGCCCAAAGTCACATAGTCAATGATGAGAATCTAGGTAGAATGAAATGAAATTGCAAGTTCAGCATATTTCCCACTATAGCAAAGGCAAGGAATTTCCTTTCTCAAGAATGCCATTCATTATATTTTTTCTGATACATCTTCTGAAAAAGGGACGTCATCATGCTCATCTTAGTGGGAAATCCATGTATATGTATATTGAACAGCGGATGGAGAAATATTTTTTGCCCTTGGAAGACATCAGATTTTTAGGACTAGACAGGACCTCAGAGATCATCTAGACTAATCTGCTCATTTTTCCTCAGTGCCAGAGAAGATAAATTACTTGTCACTTAAAGAAAGACATACAGGTAATAAGTGCCAAAGCTAAGTTAATAGATCTTCTAACTCAAAATACAGAGATCTTCCCATTGTACTGCACTGTCTTCTGCTAATTCTCTTGTGACCTGTCAGCACTGAACTATAAATCTTCAAGGCAATTCCCAAAATTAAGAGTCAGAACCTGGGAGAAGATCCAGCTGTAATTGAGGATAAGATGTAGTTGTCATAGCCACTGAATTCTTTAACAGGTTCAGTCCTGTACTTTGGACTCAGCCCTGTGTTTTTGTGCAATTGCTCTCTCTTGTTTATTTTCCTATCTATATGGTCACTTTCTCTGTCTCCTTTACTATATCATAATCCAAGAGCTATATCTCTAAAAGTGGATGTTACCCAAGCTTCAGTCTTCAGTTCTTGTATTTCTCTCTGTGTCTCTCTGTCTCTGTCTGTCTGTCTTTCTGTCTCTCTCTCTCTCTCTCAACTTTGTCTCTTAGTCACATCATCAACTCCCATGCTTTCATTTGACATTTCTGTGCTAATTTCCAGATCTAGATCTTCTGTCATAATAGGTCTACTGAACTCCAGGCTTTCATCACCACACACTTATTGGATGTGTTCTGTATACATTTCAAACTGAGTAGTTCCAAAACAGAGTCCACTTTCTTTCTTTTATCCTCTTTATTTCTATTAAGAATGTACATCATTATTATCTGAGATATCCAGGTTCAAAATCTAAGTCATTCTTGTATCTATATTTACCCTTTTCTCCCACGTCCAATGAGTTGCCAAGCTTTTTTGTTCTGTTGCCATAGTATGTTTTACATTTGTACTCTTTTCTTCATTGAAACTAGACAAAGTCCTTATCAGTTATTGTCTTCTTTCAGGAGTCTCAATTGGCCTCCCTGTTTTAAGTTTTTCCCTTTTCAAATCAATCCTCTTTACAACTATAAAATTATTATTTCTAAAATATAGGTCTGGTCACATTCCTCTCTTGTTCATCAGGCTTTCATGTTACCCTATTGTGTGTAGGATAAATAAAAACTTTTGTTTAACATTTAAAGAGAAGGAAGATGTTGCAATGGATAATGTGCTGAAAACAAGAATATCTTAATTCAAACCAAATCCTAGGCACTTACTGTCATGGCTCTGGACAAATAATTTAATTTCTGGTTTCCTCAGTTTCTTCAACTATAAAATGGGTATAATAATAGCATTTATTTTCCATGATTGTTGTGAGATTCAAATGAAATAATATATGTAAAATATTTAGTACAGTGCCTAGCACATAGTAGATGCTTAATACATGCTTATTTCCTGATAGCTCAAATGCTATTTCATACTGGATATAGCTGGATCTGCCTCTCTCAAAATTGCTAGTACTATCTCCCAAACTTATCCTTGTTTCATTTTGTTTTGCTTTGGTAACAACAACTAATGAAACCATCTTTATAAGTCAGGGAAACATTTCACTCTGAATAATTTCACTGAAGAGAGTACTTACACCCATGAAGTCACAGATCTTTTGAAATATTAAAATATTCAACAAAAGTAGGGTAATTCTAATTACTTTTAGGTTCTTAAGAACTACCATGAGGTCTTTCCAAAATGTTCCCCATATCGAAGTTGTCCTAAATATATTTAGTGTATGATACATTGTTGGTGGAGCTGTGAATGGATACAGCCATTCTGGAGAACAATTTGGAGCTATGCTCAAAAAGTTATCAAACTGTGCATACCCTTTGACCCAGCAGCATTTCTATTGGGCTTATATCCCAAAGAAATCATAAAGGAAGGAAAAGGCCCCACATGTGCAAGAATGTTTGTGGCAGCCCTTTTTGTAGTGGCTAGAAACTGGAAATTGAATAGATGCCCTTCAATTGGAGAATGGCTGAATAAATTATGGTATATGAATATTATGGAATATTATTGTTCTGTAAGCAATGACCAGCAAGATGATTTCAGAGAGACCTGGAGAGACTTACATGAACTGATGCTGAGTGAAATGAGCAGAACCAGGAGATCATTATACACGGCAACAACAGTACTATATGACGATCAATTCTGATGGACATGGCTCTCTTCAACAATGAAATGTTTCAAACCACCTCCAATTGGAAGAAAGCCATATACACCCAGAGAGAGGGATGTGAAATGTGGACCACAACATAACATTCTCATACTCCTTGATTGATGTTTGCTTACATTGTGTTTCCTTTATCTGATATATCGTTTGTGTAGACAAGATTTTTCTTGCACAACAATGACAAGTTTGGAAATATGTATACATATATTCGATTTGCCAATATTTTAACATAATTAACATGTAGTGGATATCCTGCCATCTAGGGGAGGGGTGGGGAGTTGGGGGAAAAATTTGTAACGGAAAGCTATGTAAGGGTTATTGTTGAAGAATTACCCACACATATGTTATGCAAATAAAAAAAGAGAATATATTTAGTGTATACTTATATATATATACATCTGTATTCTATGATAGAATGTATGCTTTTTGAGGACAGAGACTGGTTTATTTTTATCTTTCTATTCTTAGTTCCTGACTCAATATTTGCCATATAAAAGGTTTCTAAAGTAATTGTTGTTTGAATTTGTTAATTGAAATTACAGCATAATTGAATTATTGAATTAATTGAGATTGGAATTAATTGAAATATTGAATTAATTGAGATACATCAAAGATTTTTTTCAATATTATTTTCAGTAACTAATTATATTTCTAATTTTAATAGTCACAGAGAAAAATGAAAATTTACGTATGTTTTCTCTCTGTCTCTGTCTCTCTGTCTCTCTCTCTCTCTTCTTTCTGTGTATCTATCTCTCTTATTCAGATGAGGATAGGGATTCACTCAGGGTCTGTCCTGGCTGGAGTTGTTGGTGTAAGAATGCCAAGATATTGCCTGTTTGGAAACAACGTTACCCTTGCCAGCAAGTTTGAATCAGGCAGCCATCCACGACGCATCAATGTCAGCCCAACAACTTACCAGTAAGTGTAACTAACTCACCCATCTGGACCAGGGTAGTTCCTCAATCTGCTATCCTGCTCTCCATAATACTCTAAATCCTTTCCTTCTGCATTTTTTTTTATTTTTTTATTTTACAGACTGATATGAATATATCAACCCAATATTTGAAAAACAAAAATTCTGACAAACTTTTATTTACATTCAAGAAAGGCAAATTGGAAAACTATCTTGACATAGACTTAAACATAGGCTTGCCATTTTCTAGAATAGTTAGTTTTTTAATAGTTTGTTTTGTTTTTGGTGAAGCTTAGATATTTATGCTAAAGAAGAGCACATGTTTGAAGATGTCAGAGCTACACTAGGGAAAACAACTGGAGGAAAAGAGATTCTAGACTTAACAAATGGTTCCCAGCATTTACTTTAATATTTTAAGAGATGTTTGGTTGAGGATGGGATTTTTTTCTCTATCGATGTAGATTTCAAGTCCTCAATGCCTTTTTTGATTATTTGACAGAAATGGAAGAGGCTGAAAAATCCATCAGACTATAGTTAACTTGGAAGGATTGCTACCACACTAGCTAGGCTGGCTTTGGGATAACAGAAATCTATTCTCTCACCTGATGTCTTCCAGAAGTTTCTCCAGCCTCATAGGACCCTCTAGTGCAGAAGTTCCATTTGCATAAGTTTTTGAAAATGTAGACTTACCTCCATGTTAAAACATGTGACCATATTTATTTGTTTTCTTCCTGAAAGGGACATTAGAGGTCATTTAGTTCAAACTCTCATTTTATAATTAAAAACAAGACAAAACATAAAACAAACAAACAAACAAAAAACTTTGAAACCCAGAGTGGTTAAATGGTTGACCCACACACAGATCCCTTGAATTTCAATCCAATTTATTTGATTCAAATGTGTCACATAGTTTTTGTTTCAATATGATAATTACTGAAACTTTTAATGTTAAAGGAAATTAAAAACACAAAAATAGAAAAGGATGCTTGTAAATAGCCAACCTTTTGGAGAATATCTGCAACTAAGCAATGAATCTTATGACATTGGGGGAAAATAAATGCTAATCATTATTTGAAAACTATATATGTGTGTGATATATGTATCTATACATATCTATACATACATATACTTAAATATGGTTCTGCTTTAGTTGTTGATTTTGTAAAAGAGCAATCAACAAATATTTGTAATATAACACCTTTTTTTTTTACCTTCAAAAAACTTATTTTCTGTTGACCTCACTATAGAACAGGATCTGTTTAGGGGATTGTTTTTTAATTTCCTTATACTTGAGGGTTATTCATCTGTGGCATTTCCTTGAAGCTGTAAGAGTAATTTAATTACACCCAGATTTTATCCAGCATGTAACTCTTAATTTCTAATTCTCAAAAAAAAAATAAGACCACTAATAAACCAAAGCATTTGAACATGAAAATTAAATAAAAGATTTTGGAAAGAAAAATGGTAGAGATGTGTTGATACATTTTGTAATACAAAAAAGGGAAGTAAAACTTGTTTTGAAAACTCCATATTGCTTAAGAGTAGAAAGAAGAGAACAAATAGAGATTATGTTTTAAAACAACATTAAAAATGACATTATGGTGATCTGCAATCATCATAAATGGTATTGAAATTTATATCCCACTAGTCCCAGAAAAATATCTTTCCTCCAAATATGTTTTTCTGGTATGACAGCTTGGATTGGTGTCCATGTAATATTCTTCAATGCTTATTATTTATTATTAAATTTATTATATATATAATATGTATTATTATTATAATTTATTATAAAATGTAAAAACTTCTTATGACCATACAAAAGAAGTAGTAGGTTGGATTTGCCTGCTGGATTGTAGTCTGCCAGCCTCCTCTATTTTAGATTGTAATATTTCTCATACTATACAGTCCTCTTGTATATAGTCCACAATACTTTTTTTTAAGTTTTGGTAGACAATTTCATAAATGTAGGCAGATCCTAGAAAAGAAACTCCTTCTACTCATGCACATCAGTAAGTCATCTGTAACCTATAAAGTGTTGACTGGGTTACTGAGACATTAAGGATTCGTTTAGGTTCACACAGCCAGTGTGTGTAAAAGATATAGCTTGAACCTAGAATCCTGATTCTAAAATCTATCTTCTATCCACTGCTTCATGTTTCCCTTTCCTAATAAATATTTACTGAAATGATTAAATGTTGCCATCCTCTTTAGATCAATTTGGCTGGAGACCATGGCTGGAGATTGCTAGACCTTTGGTAAGGAGTCTTTCTAGAGGGTATTGCTGAGAGTATACTTCAGACTTTTTCATTTTGGTAGAACCAGCTGGCAAAGATTTATGGAAGCTGAAGTGATGTCTATGTCATGAAGAAACTCTAGAATAATATTGAAAAAGATGAAAGCATAAAATGTCCCTCAATCCTTTCACATCCAGCAAATATTTACATAATTTTTAAAAATGTTTATAAATAATATTTTTTTAAAAAGTGAGATCTTTGTCCAAAAATCATACAATATGTATCTTATATTTTCCATTTGGCATGGCACATGGATAGCTATTTTTTTTTCCTTTTCCTTTACTTTTATTTTACTTAAAGTTGAATTATGGTAGCAAATAAAAAAGGGATATTCATATTTATATGAAAAGTGTGAAACAAAATAACTATGAAATGGCTATGAAATGAGTGATATTCTGGAATCAGCTCATAACAAATTGTTAAATTTTCAGTGCAACTATTTATATCTCAAAAACTGACAATCACAACAAATTCAGGTTTTATTAACAGGCTAGGATTAAGAATATGATGGAGAAAATGTTAATAATGTAGATTAAAGTAAAAAAATTATGTCTACTCCCCTTAACCCACCAAAAAACAGGTCATTAAACATTTATGATTATGTCCCTGTTTATAACCTTCAAACCATACAATGAATGGACATAGAAATGTTCACTCCTTTGATCTTCTGGGCTAGACTTTTTATATGCTTACTTTGTAGGTCCTGTTGATCTGTTGTCTTGGTCCAAGATAGAAAATTTGAACACATATTCAGAGCATGATTGGAAGCTTTAAGATTTATAGTGGCTGTTTGTAAACTCTGCTACAAAATGTGATTTAAGGTACACGAAATTCTTTGCAAACATTATCCAATTTGAACTTCATAGTGACCCTGAGTAACAGTATTCTAGACACTATTATATCCAACTTACAGAGGAGTAAACAGGTTCAGAAATGTAACAAGCCTGTGTCTAAATAGCTTTTGAATGTCAAAAGCAAGATTTGAACCCAATTCTTCCAAACTCCATGTTCAGCACTCTATCAATTATACCAGGCAATTTTCCTTGACCTGGGAAACTAAATGTAACAGGTAATAGAATGCTTAAATATAAAAATAATAACAATTCATTTACAATAGTGATCTAATGCCATTTAGAAACTTGGATATTATTATGTTCTGATATTAATTCAAATTTTATTTCTACTAACTTTTATTACTCAAAAGTATAATTAAAATTGCTCATTTTTATATGTTTTCTTTAAAAATATTTTACTATAGATTCTATGGAGTTCATCAATAAAAATGCTCTAGTCTGCATCCTAAAAGGTGATTTAACAGTTTACAAATATCAAAGATAGAATGTCCCTTTTTTGTTTCATTTTCTGTAAGATGTAAGTGAAATGAAATAGTTGGTACTTCTGGATAGGAGGAAATATGATCTAAAAAATAATACTTCCTTAGGAAAAAAATTAGAAATGGAAATAAAAATGAAACTATTAGGTTTAGGCAGATGAAAAAACTTCATTTCCTTTTGTAAAAGAAAAAAATAATACAATGAAATAGGCAATATTATCTGGACATTTTGAAATTTCTATCTAGTTTTTTGCTAGTATGAAACTGTTCATTAAAAAGATAGGTTGAACCAAGAGAATGAGATCATATCTTCTCTACCTTGCTTGCTTCTACATTTAATTACAAAAGCAAATTTTGGTCATTTGGTTTTTATTTGGTTGGGCACAAAAGAATATTTGCCAGTGAGCTCTGTTCTCATTGTATTCTTTTCTGTTTTCCCTTTGTCCACATTTCTTTTGACATTCCTGTTTTTTCCCACTTTTTCTTCCTTGTGATTTTGCCTGTAGTCAAGTATAGCTGTGTTAAAACATGTAAGGAATTGTGGAAAACTGAGGCAATGATCTGAATTCATTCAGTCCAAAAACAAACTATACCTGAAATATCTGAATAACTAAAGCAAAATTATCCTGAAAAAGAATCAATACCTGAATGAAGTGAAATGGGTAGTCACTTTAATACTTCATTTTATAGTCAGATGACTTGCCATGCATTCTTTTCAATTACCTATTAAATCTATGTTCATGTTCTGAGTTTTCTGGATTCTTCAGAACATTTTATTTCTGAATTTATCCTAGGGAATGTTTTTTTGTTTGTTTGTTTTTATTTTTCCTTGTGGAAAACTGTTATGTTTTCAAGTGCCTATGCATGGGATCAGGTGGCAACATATTGTAATGGTTAAAAGGTTAGCCTCAAAATCAAGAATACTGAATTTTGAGTCCTGTTTGTAAATTCACCGTATAATTCATCTCAGTGCCACAGGGAATGCTATATGACCACAGGATACAGTAAAGTTGCTGATTTTCTTGGGTAGAGGGCATTTCCACAGTAGGAATCCTATACCTCAATGAAAAGCACAGATCCAGATCAAATAAGAAAAGAAACAGAAGCAGAAAAAGGAAGAAGAAAAGATTTAATAATCAAAACGCCAACACAATAACAAGTCTATACAGCCAAAAGTCATGCTAACCCAACCTCATCTCCTTTTTCTTTTTTGATGTAGTAACATGACTGATAGAGAGATACTATACATATATTTCATTAGATTTTAGCAAAACATTCACAAAAATGGAGAGATGACATTTTACCACAGTAAAATTAGCTAGATTTGAAAATGATTGAACGATCAGTCCTAAAAAATATTGTTAATATTTTGATATAAGCATGGAGATGACTCTCTCTCTTTTCATTCTCTGAAACAGATTCTGATTTGTAAGATACAGTTATTTTCATGGTGATTTCTTTACAAATACATGTAATGAATATGGAAATAAAAATTTAAAAAAGATGCCTTTTCACCATGATAAAATGTTGCCATGTGGCCATATTTATAGACATCTGAAAAAAGAACATTTAAAATGTAACATACTTTTGAATCTAGGGGAAAAATAAACAAAATAAAACCTCTAGGATAAATTCATGATTTTTCTCATAAGGAACACAATATTGGGAGAAAATATGTGCTTTGGTATGATGTTTCTTGTTCCATTTGGGCACATGTTAAAATACAGCCCACCAATTGAGTAGGAATAGCATTTAATTTCTGTGATAAGGAGAAGTGATTTTAGAGAAGAAAGTTAGAGATGGACTGCTCTCAAACCCTTCATTTGAGAAAGGATATGGAAATAATCTGTGTATTCCCTTAACAGGCCTAGGAATATTAGAGAAGGTAAGAATATTAGATAAAAAGACTCTGAAGTGGGGACAGCAGGCAGAAGATATTGTTTCCAATGGAGGAAATAAACTCTCATAGAGGTGAAGTACACCTATAGCAGAAACCCTATATTGATTTTTTTAGAAGGATGGTATGTACTTTGGCCATATAAAGTCCTTCTGAGGACAATTAGGAGTTTCCAGATGATAGAAAATGAGGAGATATTAGGTCCAAAAGTGGCAACATTATCTGTGGGGTAGGCAAATGATAAACTTGATGGAATAAACTTGGACAGGACCCCAAAACTTAGGAAACTATATCTCTTAAAATACAATATTGTTTCATTTATGAATTGATATCTCAAGGTGGTAAGTCTAATCAGAAAAAGACTTCTCAATATCAGATAAAATTAAATAATCAGATAAACAAAGGATGGGGAAAAACAGTAATGATACAACCATTGTGCCAACAGATGGTTGGGGAAGAAAAAAAAAATCCCTCCTCTAGAAGCTTTATTTTATATGACCTGCATAGAGAGGATAAGATAATGACATGTATGTTTTGTTATTACTCTTCTTTCTCCCTCCCCCATTTAACCTTCTCTTTATTATTCTTTCCCCAAGTTTAAGGTATATTTGGCTTATGACTAGCCCCATCTTGAATCTATCCTCTTTTTATTCAACTTTCTCTTCTTCCTATTCTTATCTGTATGCCTTTTGATTTGATGATGTTAAATGAAACCACATTTCCAATTTATGCTATATTCCAATTATGCTACACATAATAAAGTATACATATTACTTTAAAAAATAACATGAAAACACATAATCCATGAATGGAAAACTAGATTTCCAAACAGATTAAAAAAGGATAGAAATTATAAGCAAAAAGACGTAAATTAAGAGATCTTAGAAATTTGTCTCTATGTGTTATAAAAATGCATACGTAAAGATATACAAAAAGAAAAATGAGGAATTGGAATTAAATTTTCTATGCTTGTTGATTGATCAAACAAAAAAATAGACACTCAATCATGATATAACATAACAGTAAAATTTGACAAAACTAAGATGATGAAAAAAGGAGCTAGCTGCTACAGAGTAAATGCTTGCTTGTTGATTATAATCCTAACCTAAAAGGCACCATAGATATGAAATAATAATGCCATATATACATGTCCTAAAAAGCATGACAGATAAATCCATAAAAGAAAAAGTGTCCCATTTGCAAAATTATTTAGAAGCAAAACAAACAGAAAGAAAAGAAATCACAGAGGACAATAGACTAAGGGAAAATGTATTTTAAAGACTTCTGGCACCTTCTGTAAAAACTGTAAAGAAAATACTGATTTTAAGCATGGAATGGTACTTTTGCTCTTCCTCTTCCTCTTCCTCATACTATAATAACAATAGTTAGTATTCATATAGGGTTTTTAGGGTTTCAAAGTGCTTTACAAACATTATCTGTTCACAGCAACCCTGAAAGATAAGTGTTATTACTATTCCATTTTACAGTTCAGGAAATTGATGTAGAATTTCAATGACTTGCTCAGGACCACAAAGCTGAGATGACTGAAGTTAGTTTTAAGCTCAAGTATTCTTGATTCATAGCCTAAGACTTTATGAGAAAGAAAGAAAAGAAAGTAAAGAATGAAGGAAAGAAAGAATATCCAAAAACATAAAAAGGACCACACTAAAAATAAAGAAGCACTGTTAACTGCAATGGTCAAACAATGAGAGCTTTCCCCAGAATTCAAGGACAAAAGAAGAGATAGCCTCCTATTTAAAGAAAAGATTTCCTTCTATTTGCCATAATTTTATAAATGCTAACTTTAACAATAAGGGAAAAGAGAAACCAATGGTGTAAATATTGATAAAAAGGAGATAGTTGTATCCACCTTTCTAGAAAATGTAGTGGTTTATTTATTTATTTTTGCTGAGGCAATTGAGGTTAAGTGACTTGCCCAGAGTCACACAGCTAGGGAATGTCAAGTGTCTGAGACCAGATTTGAATTCAGGTCCTCCTGACTTCGGGGCTGGTCCTTTATCCACTGCACCACCTAGCTGCCCCAAATGTAGTGCTTTATAGTGAAAATCATAGAGAATCAGTGAAAAACTAATCAACATGTTAGTACAATAAAGTAGCACAATACAAAATAAATGCCAAAAATTAGCACTACTTCTAAGTAGTGCTAATAAAAATCAGGGAAAAATTATGAGAAACTCCTTTCAAAATTTCTATAAAATGGAAAACCCTTGGAATTATCCTGCTAAGGTATAATATTTCTTTATAGAAATAAAGGGATATTTAAATAATCAGAATTTTATTTTTCAGGATTACCTTGTGACAATAAAATAAAAATGTCTATATTATCTAGATTAACTTACTGATTTAATACTACACCAATCAAACTGTCAAGGGATTGCTTTTTCAAATTAGGAGAAAGAATCATTTTTGAAGAACACAATGTCTAATTTTTCAGGAGGTTAAAAAAAAAGAAAAAGAGGATACATAACATAATATTACCACATCTAAAATTTTAATAAGTAACAAT
>JAJPUD010000980.1:445186-521256 GCA_023553655.1 Myrmecobius fasciatus
TTCTTTTTTTTTTTTTTTTTTGCTTAGGCAATTGGGGTTAAGTGACTCGCCCAGGGTCACACAGCTGTTACATGTCTGAGACCAGATTTGAACTCAGGTCCTCCTGACTTCAGGGCTGGTGCTCTATCCACTGCGCCACCTAGCTGCCCCATACCTAATTTTTCTAACAATTGGTTTATCTCCCTAGTTTCTTTCTTGTTTATTTATGAGTTATCTAATTATGAGAGAGCAAGGTTGAGATGCCCTACTAGTATCGTTTGGCTGTCTATTTCTTCTTGCATCTCTCTTAATTTCTCCCCTAGGAATTTGTGTGCTATTGCACTTGGTGCATATATATTTAGTATAGATAGTGCTACATTATCTATGCTACCCTTTATTAAAATATAGTTTCCTTCCTTATCTCTTTTGATTAGATTTATCTTGGCTTTTACTTGATCTGAGATAAGGATTCCTACCCTTGCTTTTTTTTCACCTGAAGCATAATATTTTCTGCTCCAGCCGTTTACCTTCATCCTATATGTGTCACTATGTTTTAGATGTGTTTCTTGTAGACAACATATTGTGAGATTCTGGTTTTTAATCCAGTCTGATATCCACTTCCACTTTATGGGAGAGTCCATCCCATTCACATTCACAGTTAGAATAACTAATTCTTTTTTTCCTGCCATCTTATTTACCCAAGTTATGTTTTCCCCTTTCCTTTCCCCTTTCTCCCTTCCCCCCTCCTCAGTACTTTGCTTTTGATGACCCCCTCCCCCAAACAATACTCCACCATTTATATCCCCCCCTGTTTTTACTCCTTTCCCCTGATTCTTCTATTTTCCCTTCTATTAGTTTGTCCCTTACTTTTCCTCCTTTCCCTCTCACTTCCCTCTAGCAACAGACAAGTTTCTATGTGAAATCAAATGTCTGATATATACTTTTAGAGCCTAACCTGATGAGAGTAAGATTTACACAGTGCTCATGTCCCTCTCCTCTTTCTCTCAATTATATAAGGTTTTCTTTGCCTCTTCAAGGGATTTTACCTTGTTTTTACCTCTTTTTTTTTTTAGATCTTATTTTACCACTTTTTCCCTCTTTTCCTCAGTATGACAACCTTTTCCCCTCTAGTTCTCTTTTTCATATTATCAAAGTAATATTTAGTTAATTATACCCCCAAACTTTGAGTATCCCCCTAGTAAAAATAAAGTTCTCAAGAGTCCTTTCCTTTTTACCTTTTTATGCATCTCTTGAGTTCTGTGTTTGGGTGTCGAATTTTTTGTTCAGATCCGGTCTTTTCATTAGAAATAGGTGAAATTCACCTATATCATTGAATGACCATCTTCTTCCCTGAAGGATAATGCTCATTCTAGCTGGATAGGTTATTCTTGGTTGTAATCCAAGTTCCTTTGCCCTTCGGAATATCTGTTTCCAGGCCCTTTGATCCTTCAGTGTGGAGGCTGACAGATCCTTTGTGATTCTAATTATTGATCCTCGGTATTTGAATTGTTTCTTTCTAGCTGCTAGCAGAATCTGTTCCTTGGTGCTATAGTCCTGAAATTTAGCCACGATATTCCTTGGGGTCTTAATTTTGGGGTCTCTTTCAGGAGGTAATCGGTGAATTCTTTCAATGGTGATTTTGCCCTTTGATTCTACAATCTCAGGGCAGTTTTCTTTCAGGATTTCCTGGAAGATAGTGTTTAGATTCTTTTTTTCATCATGGCTTTCAGGAAGTCCTATAATCCTTAGATTGTCTCCCCTAGATCTATTTTCCAAGTCAGTTGTTTTTCCTAGGAGATATTTCATATTTTCTTCTAATTTTTCATTTTTTTTGTTTTTGTTTGATTGATTCTTGAAGTCTTATTGAGTCATTCACTTGCATTTGTTCAATTCTTATTTTTAAAGTGTTGTTTTCTTCAGTTACCTTTTTAAGCTCCTTGGTAACTGGCCAATTTGTTCATTGCACTCTTTTCCCACTTCACTAATTTTATTTTTCAATAAATTGGTGTCTTTTTCATACCTCTTTTGCAGGGCATCATATACTTCTTGCAAGATATTGTATCCTTCTTGCACTGATTTCAGTTTATTTTCCCATTTATCCTCCAGTTCTCTTTTGAGGTTCTTTATGCAATCTTCCAGAAAGGCCTTTTGAAAAGGGGACCAGTGATGGTCCTTGCTGATTTTCTCTGGAGTTTTTTGTAAAGGTGCCTCTGGATCTGGGGTGATCATTACTTCTTTCTCTTTATAAAAGCTGTCTATGGTGAGAGCTCTCTTTTGCTTCTTCATTTTTTTTTTTTTTAGACAGTGTGGATATCTCTTTAAGGTAGGGAAAAAAAAACAGCGGCTGAAAAAGCTTTGCCCTGGGGCACCTCGGTGAGTTGACTTAAGGTGCTGGGCCGGTGGGGGCTAGGACTGAGTCTGAATTACTCCTTAAACAAGGCAAGTCTGCCAGAACACCTGCCCCCAATCAGGGCAGAGTGTCCCGTGTGCCTCAGATAAACTCCAGGTGTTTGGAATTTGGAGTTTGGAATTTGGAATTTCTGCCAGGATGAGCTGAGCTGAGTCCCACCCTCACTTCTGGCCTATACAGGAGTCATCTATTTATCTCTCTGTCCCGAGCCCGACTAACCTGATATGAAGTTATCCAGAGAGCAGTATCCAAATATTTCTGAGTTCGTTGACTTGAAGATCAGTTCAGAGGCTTATTTTATTGTTGATTTGAGAGAAGATCGGAGGAGAGGCAGAAAGTCACCTTTTCACTCTGCCATCTTGGCTCCGCCCCCTAAATGCATATTTTTGAAGTGCATTTTTATTTGTCAATCAACAAATATATATATATACATATAATGTCTTCTGTGTACCAAAAAATAAGCTAGAGATAGGCCCTTAAGGAGCTTTTATCTTAAGGGAGATCACATATACATAAATGAGTGTATGCAAAATAAATACAAGGTGATAGGGGAGGCAGTAACTAATGGGATAAGGAAATTTTTCATGTAAAAATAATGCTTAAGCAGAGTGCTGAAGGAAAAAAATATCAAGGGACTTTAATGAACAGAAGTAAAGAGAGAATATATTCCATAGACTACCTGCTATACTTATTCACCACACTACAACTCAGATTTTTTTTAACAGAAATCATTGCAATATAGAACAATAAATAACTATAGATCAGTTAATCAATTTAAAATATAAGGAGCAAAAATAATAAATTTGCATTATTTATCTAGTATAGCACAGATCTATACTGAAAACTAGTAAATTACTCCTTATGGAGAAAAATAACCAGTGGCAGATAAAGTTCCAAATAAATAATTTTTAAATACGTGATAACTAGATGCAGCAAATAATAAAAATAAGTTCAAAAGTTCTAGTTTTACATATCATACAAAATATAGAGCTCAATGTGGCCCTTTGAGCCAGACTGTTTAGGTATAATTGGTAGCCAGTAGGATTGGCTTTGTTTGAAGTACAAGGAAGGTAGTTTAGCTTGATCATACATACAATGAGAGGTATACTGTACAATAAAATTAGAAAGGAAATTAAGGTTAAATGGTAAAATATTTTAAAAGACAAACAAAGGAATTTATATTTGATCTTAGAAACAAAAGGGGACCAATGAGGATTTTTTAGTAGGAAGATGTGGTAGACCTGAGCTTTAGGAAAATCACCTTGCCCTCTATGTGAAGATGGATCAGATAAGAGTCAGATAGAGATACAAAGAGAGCCTGAACTAAGAAAGTAGATGTCTAAGTAAAGGGAAGAGGTCAGATATAAAAAATATTATGGATGTTGAAAAAAACTGATGATTTGGCCTCAAAATTGGTTAAGTTGTGTGAACTGAGTAAGTCACTTAACTCCAATTGACTCACACATACCAAAATATAAAATAAAATAGTAAAAGTGATACCAGGGTTGAAAACCATATTTGATAATACGTGGCACCCTTGATAAAAATAGAAACCATTTTTGAATAGGGGTAAATTTTCAAAGAAAGGAAATAATTCAATTTTGGATACATTGGATTAAAGACATTTGTTTTGAAATAGGCACTTGGAGTTAGCTAACCAGAACTCAGGAAAAGACTAGAGTTTAATTTATAAGTATGGAGGTTTTCTACATAGAAATAATAATTAATTCCATTGGAGCTGATGAGGTTGCTGAGTAGGAGATTGTAGAGGCAGAAGAGGAGAAGGTCTAGGTATCCTTATATAGCAATTCAACAAGAGTTGTCAAAGTTTTGGACATTTTAATTTGGGAATACATTTGACAACATTATACAAAATTCACATTTAGTGAATTTGACTTGGAGAAAACAAAATGATCTGAGACTTAAGGAATTGGAAATAAAGTCCCAACAATAGCATTTAGAACCGCTGTTATTTAATTCAAGAACAGTAAAATAAATGGAATTACTTTTCCAAAGGTATAGAAGTAAATAAAATCATCAAAGAAGGTAGAGAGAGCTCAGGAAAAGACCTTGAGAAACATCCATCTTTAAGAGATAACAGGAAAATAAGGAAAAAGAAAAGAAGACAGAGAAAAAGGGGTCAGAGAAGTATGAGAACCATGAGAATATGAAGTACCATATGTGGCTTATATGGGAAAATAGCAGCTACTTAAAGATAGAGCCAAAGAGATGTGTATTGAAAGTAATTCTGTAAATAAAACCTTTGGATTATAAAGAATTATAAACTTTTAGTGTGAAGAAGCTGTCAATGCTGCTATATTCAAATGAGGGCAACCAAAATGGTTAGGGGACTTGAAATCATGTCATAATTGAAGAAACAAAGATGTTTGGCCTATAGAAAAGATGTAATAGTAATAAAATATTTGAAGGATTATCATGTAGTTATACAGAAGCTATTTAATTCTGTTTTACATATGCCCTGGAGATGGCAAAATTAGGCATATATATATATATGTATATATATATATATATATAAAACTTCTAGGGAAGCAAATTTTGATTCAATATAAGAAAAAAATTGCTAAAAATTACAGCTGTCCTGCAATGTAATTGAATGAATCGGGGAGTAATGATGAGCTTCAATCTGGGGTAGAACTCTGGGATGAAAATTATTATTGGGAAAGCAGTTATCCTAGTTAGCATGGTGGAGCTGTATCATCATCTCTAACCTAATTAGTGGATTCTGCTAATTTGGAAAATAATATCAACAGAGTATTCCCAGAGACATGACTACATTAAATATTGCGTTTATATATAGACTGTGCTATAATAGAGCCCTGAAGCAGGAATCAGAAGATCAGATGTTTTTATCCATGGTTCCCCATAAAATGAGGATAACACACTGTCTACCTCACATGATTGATTGAATAAAAGCACTACACAAAGCCTAAAACATTACAAAAATGTGAATGATTACTAATTAATTAATTGTTATTATTAATTGTATAATCCTAATTTAATATTATTTGACCCAGAAATGAAAAAAAATGAACATAAAGGAAGGAAAGAGAAAAACTCGTAAATAAATCCTATTTGCATTTCACTTCCTCTAATAATTGTTCCAACATACCTTAGGCACTCTCCAACCAATTCTTCTCATCCATGAGCAAAAATCAATAGTCATTTCAAGCTGAGGAGTGTGCTGTGTTTTTAAAATTCAGACTGGTTTTATATTTTGTTTAATGTTTTATAGATAACAAATATGAAATACAAGATGACCATTTCTCCACATTCACCTCAATCCTTAGGTAATAGGTGAGAGGTGATAAAAGGCTACCTTTATCCCAAGTCAAAATGTTTTATACTCTCATAGCCATAAATAATTCAATAAGCACTGATTAAGGTCCTACTATGTGCAAAAATGCATAAGGAACCAGAATACAAAGACAAAATCAAAAGTCCTTTGCCTTAAAAGAATTTACAGTAATGAGAAAAGTCAAGTCAGTTTACCTTTCAGAGCCCTAGTTTTTCTAATATAAAAGAGATATAATTATTTAACGGCTTCAGAGGACTGAGGATAGAATTCTTGGAACCTTGAAGTGTATTTACATATGTGCATGTGACAGGATGATAATATTAAAAAGTGGCTACTGTTTTATTTTATTTTGTTTGCTTTTTCCATTATGGTAATAATATTGATGGGGTACAGGGATATAGCTAGTCTTTCCTTGTGCAGGGTTTCCAAATGATGGGGTACTGGAGTACAGAGGTCATGAGCCTCCAAAATATACTGGGGGCTTCAGGACTCTCCTTCAACTGTTCATCAAATTCTAGGGAGTAGGAGTTGAACTCCAAAAGCATATTGATATTTTAGGCCAGGGTCATTTCCAAATTTCCAAAGAATTTATAGGTTTAGACCTTTTCTAAATCAGGAGGCAAAGATTTTATTATTATGCCATTGACAAGGGCATAAGTTCCAAAAGGGAGTTTTAGCAATTGTGAAACTTAGTAAGCAGGCTAACTCTAAGAAGTGTTAGCTATTATGATGCTTATTAAGTGTGATAAAAGAAATTAGGTGCAACTAGGAGAAAGATGACATAAAACAGACTAAATTTCTAGAGAATTTGCTGCCATAAGGTGGGTGGTTCGTAATGAACCCATAATGGCATAAGATGAGGTAAATTACTAAAAAGTTAGTGAGGCATTATATCATTGACTAGAAGACTAACCCTAAAAGGGTTTAGGGTGCTAAGAGCATTCAGCAGGGAATTCAGATGCATTTAGGCAGACTCTTTTATAGGGGAAAAATAAACTTGGGGGTTGACATCATAACTTGACCTTCTAATTGGATAACTGTAGAATTTGTCAGTGCATGGAATTGAACAAAGAATACAAAGGAGGCCCATGCAACAAAGGCCTCCTTAGGATAACGAAAGGCCTAATTAAAATCCAAAGATTGAAATAAAAATGCTCTTCCCTGCTTGCCTCAAACTATAGCTTGGACAGTAAAATTCAGATTCTTTCCAGATAATACTACATTCTGCTTCCAAGCCCAGGGGTTTTTATTCACCTCCATCAATGTGATTTTTGGAAAAAAATTATAGATGCATGCTATAAAGCAATTCTCTTATATTAATTGTTTTTTTTTGTTAGTGGACAATAGAAATCTAGAGGCCTCTTTCTGAACATGTTCCCTTAAGGATCAACATTTACCACTGGGGACAATTTCTCAAGTGAAGTAGTCACCCAATATTAAAACAGGAACTCATAAATACTTGTTTCATTTTGCTTGTCCTGAGCCAAAAATATTTTCTGTAGAATGGCATTTCTATATATAATGAAAGCCAAGGGAGGGATTAGGATTCCATATAAAGAAGTTTACTTTACACAAATTTTTGCATGGACATATCTCAATTATTTATGTATTGATATTTCTCTGTAATGACTGAAATGCAAGAATACATAGCCTATATATAGTTTAAGAAAACTTAAAAACTTGGTCTTTTTGATAGTTGGCAGTGAAAGCAGATATCAAAATCTGTTACCTTTTGCATGATCTACTTCATAGAGTTCTTGTGAGGAAATAATTTTATAATAAATTATATTTTGTATTCCTCTTTTTTTGCATATTGAGACAGAGCAAATCCATAGCCCTTTAGCTTTAAATAATTGTATTATAAAAACCTTTAGTTTATAATACAAAAGGGGTTTAGGAAACACAAATGTTTTAGACATTTCTCTTCCCATAAACATATAGATAAGGTTCTTGGTTGATATTTTATTGAGTTGTTGGCATCTTCAATCTAGTTGTATTGATCATCTAATCTGATTCCCCAGAGACACACAAAAAGTAAATACCATTATTTAAAAAAGAGAAAAAGAATCACCAAAGACAAATGACTTAATATCCTTTCCCTAAAGGAAAAAAATTGAGCTATTCTTTAAGAGTTATGTCCCTATTTTTCCAATTACAGATAGCAACATTAATATTGTCTTTTAAGTGCAGCTATAAAAGTCACCTTGAGAAAAAAGTAAATGAGCTATTTGCCTAATTTAGATTGTTTCTTTTGCTTTTTACTGATTTGTTTCTTTCCTCTCTTTCTTAATGAGTGGAATATATTGTCCCAAAATACATATTTTTTAAAGTATTCTGGGGCTTCATGGGATATTTATCTCTAGCCCATTTTCCTCCCATCAACAAGTACTTTCCCTTAACTTTTCTAGGTACCTTCCAGCATAATAGAGGAAATCTCTGCTGTTTGTCAATATTTAGACCTTAGGTTTTGTTTTTTGTTATTTTTTTCGGATACTGCTTGCTCTGGAAGTGAGATTTGTGTTCATTTCAGACAGAGATATTTCCTACACACAAGAGAAATATTAGTTAGGCTGGTTTTTCATTTGTTTGCCCAACAAATAAACTTAGGTCAATATATCCAGTACATTCCCAGGAAACTGAGATTGAAAAAGAACTTAATTGGCTAGATCTGTTGGAGCTTTCTTAATATATCGTGTATGCCAGGCTTGGCATTTTTTTGTACTGAGGCAAATGAGGTTAAGTGACTTGTCCAGGGTCACACAGCTAGGAAGTGTTAAGTGTATGAGACCAGATTTGAATTCAGGTCCTCCTGACTTCAGGGCTGGTGCTCTAACCATTGTGCCACCTTGTTGCCCAATTTTTTGTGTTTTTATTGCTCATAATGTGAATAAACTTACTATTTAACCAAATTTTTTGAGGCTTTGAAATTTTGGAGTTGAAAAGTCCTAAGAGATTAAACTGGGAGTAATAATATCAGAGGTAGAAAATAACTTATTTGAGATTCTGGACATTCTACAAAGGGTATTTGCAATATGTTTTCATATATATATTATATGTACATATATACATATAATATACATATATATATATACACGTACGTATGTATGTATAGTAATTCCTGGCCAAGTATTCAGACAATTTATCTAAATAATTTAAATTTATAGGTGATTTTTATTAGTTGATAATTATTTGATTTTTAATGGTGATTTGTCTGGATTTGGTCTTCGTCAACTTATAATAGATAATAACAAGAAAGATTCAAAATAAGAAGGATAAGTGAAGCCATCAGTCTCTCATTTTGTATCTCCATTGATTATTATTCTAGTGTTTGTTTAAAGAGCCTCAAGATAAATGTGTATTTATTCAGTAACAGTATTGAAAACTTCCTTTTCTGAACTTTGCTGAATGCCCCTGTAATTTTGGTATACTACTAAGAATAGTTATAGAAAATGTCCCAAAGGCTTCAATAATATAAAATTACACTAAGACTTTTGAACCATGCTGTAGCAATGAGTTATGTAACAATTCAGACTACTTTTGGTTAGTCTGATCCACTTTAGTTTAATCACTTAATCTACATTTTGGGCCTGTTCTGTGAGAGAGCTTGCTAGGAGCTTGAGGAGGGACAATTTTTTGTACTTGCAAATATTTTCCCTTTTCCCTCAAAGATTTTGTAATCTTGTTGGTGAGAAAAGATTTAAACATGTCCACTATTAAATAAGTTATTATCATCATTATGTTATATAAGTAAATAAAATGTCAATGAAATATTACAAGTATCAGAGAGTAGTACATGAGTAATGACAAATTGAATTATATAGAAAATTAGAGATATTAAAAAATGTTGGAACTTAAGTAGTTATCAAACCTTTGCTTAAAGAACCAAAATCATGGAACTGGAGCAATCTCACTACTTTTGAAAGCATTCCATGACACTTTTGGACAGCAACAATTGCCACAAAGTCCTTTCCTAACTTACACTACATTTTGCCTCTCTGAATTCAGTCAATAAGCATTTGTTAAGTGCCTACTATATGTCAGGCACTGTGCTAAGCACTAAGGAAGGTGAAAAATAGCTATTCCCAAGGAGCTCATCATTTTAATGGGAGAAGACAACAATCAATCATTATACTCTCTGTCAGAGAAAGACTGAGAGAGAGAGTAGAGAAGGATAGGACTAGCATCAAGGAAGATCTAAACAGTATAGTGGAAAACCAATAGGCAGAATGAGAAAATTCCATGCACGGTCAACAGCTAGTGAAAATGTCTAGAATTGAGAGATGGAGTGTATTGTATGAGTCCTATGTCATTGAATTGCTGAGTATGTGGAGGGGAGTAGGATTTAAGATGATTAGAAATGAAGAAAGGAGTTGGATTGTGAAGAGCTTTAAAAACTAAATAGAAGACTTTATATTTGATCCTAGAAGTTAATGGAGAGCCACCAGCATTTACTGAATGGGGGTGCAGTGACAGGAATGGTGGTGTTGTAAGGGACTTGAGACCTGCATTTTAGAAAGATCATTTTGACAGCTTTTTGGTGACTGGACTAGAGTGAGAAGAAATTTGAGGCAAGAACATGAACAAATATAATACTTCTCTCCTGTGACAGCCTTTCAAATGCCAGAAAATAGTAATTATGACCCATACAGACTTAAAATCTTCTCTTTGTTGTTGTTCAGTCATTTCAATCTTGTCTGGCTCTTTTTGACCCTATTTAGGATTTTTTTTCCCACCAAGATACCCTAGAGTAGTTTGCTAATTCCTTCTCAAGTTAATTTTACAGATGAAGAAAATGAGTCAAATAGGGTTAAGTGACTTGCCCATGGTCACATAAGTTGTAAATGTCTGAGGCTGGATTTCAACTAAGGTTTTCCTGACTCCAGGCCCAGTGTTCTATCCACTGTTCCTCTTAGCTGCCCTAAACTTCTCTCTCCCCTCTACCAATTTAGTTACTTTTGCTAGTCCCTACATGATATAATCTCCAGAACTTTTATCTTTCTGGTTTCCCTTCTCTGAATGCTCTCCAGATTATCAGTGCCTCTCCTAAACTATGCTTTCTAGAATAAATTTACAATTTACTTGTACAATTTACTTGTTTGTCATTTAAGACAATAATGAGTTTGAGTGAATTGAAGAGTTCTAGAGAGTGAATAATTATAGGTGATGCTTGAGGTATAGTTGAGTCTTATTGGGGAAGACCTTTAATAGTAAGGAAGTTTGAATTTTCTTTTATAAACAACAAGGAACTATTCGGTGTTCATAATGATCAAAGTAAAACTTACAGAAAATTACTTTAATTATGATGGGTAGGTTAAATTTAAAGTAAGCATTGGAGGAAGAACAGTCAGGAAGCTATTGAAGGTATGAAGTGAAAAATGCCTGAACTGAGATGCTGTGCCAGTAAAAGGGAATAATCGTGGTAGGTATTTTTAAAGAAAAATCAGTAAGAATTGCTTTGGATAAATTGGATATGATTCAACAGAAAGGGACTAGATTGAAAGAAACTATTTTGATCTAATGAACACAGAGAAAGAAATAGAAATAGTGATGAACTTGGGATGTTAGTTCAAATCCTTGCTTTGTCACCTTAGACAAATCATTTCATTTCTCTTGACCTCAGTTTCCTCATCTATAAAATGAAGAGATTGTACTAGATAATTGTTAAGTTTTCTTCTAGCTTGAAATTTGCCAACATTATAAATCTATGAATCAGAGAAGTATTTTTCTCTTCTTGCTTACAATATTCACATTGACATGGATTTCCTTTTCTCTTTTCCTTTTGCTCATTCATTTCTTTTACTTCCATCAAAATTTCAAACAGAAAATAGATAGAGAATGTACCAAATTCACATTTGTAAACTTGAACATTTCACTTCATCTTCAGGATCCTTGACTCTGAATGCTGGAGGTGAACTTTTGTTGATAAAAGCTGTTCTACTGTGATTGGGACCAGTCTGGTCTCTCCCAGAAGCCATTTGTGATAAATAATAATTGTCTATTGTTTACCAGTTCATGAGGATATTTTTATCTCCTGGGAATTCAGTATTGTCAGGTGTAATAAATAGCAACTGAGCCAAGCCTAATGAATAAGACCCTATTTCATAGACCTCTTAGTCCTTTGAAGCTATTGATATATGAGTATTAATAGCATGAATGCTTTGGTGTTTGTAGGTCTATCCATGGTGCTCACTATTTTTTAAAAATCCCTCCAGCTAAAGGAGAGTATTGAAATTTGTAACAATGAATAAGGATACACTAAGCTGACATTTACATGGTTTCTTAATACTTTTAATGCATACTGCTAAATATGTACATCAACAAATTGACTACCCTAGGTATTAATTTATGTTTTTGTAGAATTTAAGCTTTCATGGCAGTCCTTTGCTGCAAAAGAAATGGATTGTATTATAAGACAGAGCACTAGAACCAACAGGGGAACTTTTGACTTCATAATGTGCTTTTGAGACTATCAAAGGTGCCTGAACTGATCAGTGTCTAAATATACAATCTCTGAATAAACATTTGATCATTTGTCCAAGCCCATGACTTAGATATCTTTTTCATCAGGTGTGCTATTTAAAGCAACTCCCAGCTTACTCAGATAGTCTTGTTAGTTTTAGGCTGAATATTTACACTTCTAGCCTTCAGGAGTATACTCCATTGTGGACAGCATAGAAATTCAAGAACTGGGTTAGGTCCATTAGGTCCTTTTCATATATTCTCCTTCTTCCCATTCCCTGTGTACTCTCTTCTTTTCTCTTCTCTTTTATTCTCTCTGTCTTTTGCCACTCACTTTTTTCTCTTACTTCATCCTCCTGTCTCCTCTTCTCTTTCTCTTTTTTTCTGTTTTTCTCTCCCTCTTCTTTCTTCCTTTATCTCTTTGTATCTTTTTTTCTCTTAAATGGAAATGATTTCTATTTAGTTTTATCAAGAACAAAAACTTATACTCCCTAAACAGTCTAACCAATTGTATACCAGTGCTGTGTATTTGAGATTTTAAGATATAAATTTATTGTAAAAGGATTTTCTTCTCTACCAAAGTGCAGAGAGTGAGGGAAGGAGGTGTGGTGGGATGGGGATGGAGAAAGGAGACAACCAGCTGTTGCCACTTTCTAAGGAGGAACTGGCAGAGAGAAGTAGAAGTTTCATAGTAGAAAATCCTGTTCCACTCTTTATTGCTGGTCTAAGGATTTCCATTGCAGCAAAATATAAGAATGTAAGTAAATATATGTTGTGGAAGAAAGAGAAACTTAATAGCACTAACAGACATTTAAGCTCATGTTTTCTATTTGTTAGATTTTCCTTTTTTTTTATTTTCAGGAAACATAGCAAAAGGTATTGCTTGTAGTTCATTTGCTGACATTGTAACCTACAAGGTGGTTAGAAAAAGCATACAAGGAAAGATACCCTCAAAATCTCTCTTAAGAACTTTAGAATTGATTGTATAACATGGGGGAGACTAACACAGAACTACCCAGTATGATGTGCCCTAATCAATTAAATTATCAGAAAAAATGCAAGATGCAGAGTTAGAAAACCCACCACAAATGTTCATCTGGACTATTTGTGTCCAATCTATAGCAGAGGATTCTGAGTTCATCAGTCTGATCAGATCAACTGATCTGCAACTTGACTAATATAGTGATACCATTTTGGTCCTCTTTGAGAATGAAGAACAACAATAAATTTCCTGACTCCTAAGAATTTGAAATTATGGAAATATTCATTAACACCAACTCTATTCAGCAAGTATTTATCAGATATCCTTCATGTACAAGGCACTGTGCTAGATGCAAAACCCTAACAATCTTACTCCTCCAAAGCTGTGCAGGGGAAAAGTACAAAGAGTTTCATATTTTTGTTTCTGTATTTCAATGCCTATCCCAAGAACTAGAATATAGTAGGAGCTTAATAAATGCTTATTGATTCACTGATCTTAGTGTAGTCTAAGTTTGCATTAGCTCTTTTGGGTGTTATATATCTCCCTGTTGATTCATTTTTAATTTAAAGTCTTTTAAATCTCTAGCTTTTTTGTATTAATGTCTTTCTAGACACTTTTCAATACTATTATAGTTGTGACTTTAGTTTCTTTTTTTCCAAGTGGAAAAATTTAAATTTGTCCTTATTAGATTTGTCTCAGTTTGGGAGCTCTGATAGCCAGCCACTAATCAGATTTAGTCTTGAACTATTTGAATGGGCATTTTTTTATTTATTTATTTATTTTTTTATTTATTTTTAATTTTTTTATTTATTTTTTTTTTAAATAAAGCTTTTTATTTGCAAAACATATGAGTAACCTTTCAACATTGACCTTTGCAAAAAAAAACTTTTTTTTCCCAAGCTTTTCCTTTCCCTCCCCCCGCCCCCCACCCCTAGATGACAGGTAATCTAATACATGCTAGATAGGATAAATTATATGACAAATACAATACATGTATACATATCTATACAGTTATCTTACTGCACAAGAAACATCAGATCTAGAAAGAGAAGAAGAAAAAAAACAACCTAAGAAGGAAAACAGAATGCATGGAAATATTCACAGAAAGCGTTAAAATGCTGTGTTGTGGTTCACTCTCAGTTCCCACAGGCCTCTCTCTGGATGTATATGACTATCTTCATCGCAGAACAACTGGTTTGAATCACATCATTGTTGAAGAGAACCATGTCCATCAAAATTGATCATCGTATAGTCTTGTTGCTGTGTATAATGTTCTCCTGGTTCTGCTGATTTCACTCAGCATCAGTTCATGCAAGTCTCTCCAATCCTCTCTGAAATCCTCCTGTTGGTCATTTCTTACAGAACAATAATATTCCATAACATTCATATACCATAATTTATTCAGCCATTCTCCAATTGATGGGCATCTTTTCAATTTCCAGTTTCTTGCCACTACAAAAAGGGCTGCCACAAACATTTTTGCACATGTGGGTCCCTTTCCCTCCTTAAAAATCTCTTTGGGATATAGGCCCAGTAGAAACACTGCTGGGTCAAAGGGTATGCACTGTTTGATAACTCTTTGAGCATAGCTCCAAATTGCTCTCCAGAATGGTTGGATCCGTTCACAGTTCCACCAACAATGTATCAGTGTCCCAGTTTTCCCACATCCCCTCCAACAGCTATCATTATCATTTCCTGTCATTTTAGCCAATCTGACAGGTGTGTAGTGGTATCTCAGAGTTGTCTTAATTTGCATGAATGGGCATTTTTTAAACCCCATAGCCTTTGTAGAGAAAATAGGGCAAATCCAGAGGGAGAGAAAGGAGCAGTGCAGGAAAATGGGTAGAAAGCTGATCTCAGAGTCACAAAAAACTGGGTTTAAGACCTGTTTGTGATGCAGATTTTTTCTGTGACTCCAGTATCAATCAGGGGTAATTAACCTCTCAGAGATCCCCAGACAACTATGTAAAGCTATAAATTGAAGAGTAGGGAACTTCTCACTGAGAGATCAAATTCTGTGGTATCAAACTCAGAAAGAAATGGAGGAGGCAGTAAACCACATATAAGGTTCCCTGCAGAATGGCCTGACTTAGAAAACCACATACTATCATTGTCTATATTCTACTGTATTTTTATTCATTTTGTAAATATTTTCTAATTTCATTTTAATCTGATTTGAACAGGGATATTGGGGAGGAGGGGTGTTTCTCCTGTCTGACATATGTTCTTTGCACTGGTGAAATCAAAGAGAAAAAGGGAGGAAAGAAGTTAAGTGAAATAAGATCTAGGGCTTGGTGTGTGAGCTTGAGTGTAATAATGACACTGACAGAAGGTGTTTACTATTGTTATTCACCCTTCCTCTCAAAGAAGACCAATGACATAACTAGGGTGATGTCTTTGCTTGCCCATGAATTGGATTTGAGTAAGTCAGAGCACACTTAAATTTGGATATTTGATTAATTGATTGCAAGCTCAAAACAAGTCAATAGGGAGACAACAGTTTGTGCTTTATTAAACTAACGCAATATTAGGTTATATGAACAAAAATACAATATTGAGGAAAAAAGAAACAAGTCCTCATATGCTCCAATAACCAGACAAAATTTTAAATCACCTGTTTAAGTCCAGATGGAAGACCTAACTCAGGAAAAGCATGTCAGAGGCACATTGTTTGAAGGAATTTTATAAATTCACTCTGAAGAAGAGTTAGAAAGAGCATGAAATCTGTCTTCATATAAATTGTGGAGTGAACTGAATTTTTACTTTAACTCTAAAAATCATAAACTAAGTTCAGTGATTAGAAGTTTCATAGAACTGAATTTTGGCTTAGTATAAGTAAGAATTTCATAATAAATAGTACTTACTGAAAATGAAAATGAGGTCTGTTGCATAGTGGTGAAGAGTTGAGATGACCATGTTGTGTAAAAAAAAAAATGAATGTTAAAGAAAAAGTTAGATTGAACTAGATAACCTCTAAGATCACTTCTAACTTTGTTTTTGTTTTGTTTTATTTTGTATTTTATTCCATGAAACTGATTTTTAAATGTTATTTATTTTTTCTCCTGAAATATTTACATTTCATATTAATATTACAAATTTTCATGATTCAACATGGAAATGATATTTTGGTGTTGATTTTGGTACAGTAAATTTTTTCTTTTAGATTTATTTTAACTCAGGTGCTGCCTTCTAAAGTATTTTCCTGACACTCCTAGATGTTAGTGTTTTCTTACTACTCAAAATAACATTTATCTGTATAAATAGGCACCTTAGTTTTCTATTCTGTGAAATAAAACTATTATCTGTCCTATCTCTCACATTGTTTTTTGTGACGAGGACATGAGAATGTATTGGAATTCCCTTGAGGTCTACAATGTGTCTTACTTCCTGCATTTTGAGGTATATTATAGAGTTAATTGAATCAATATGCACTTTTGGAAAGGAATTTTAAAATCAATCTTATTGTACCTTTAAGGAGTACTAAATATGAGAAAAACATTATTTCTGAAAGAAATATTGACTTCTCATTTTATGCAAATCTTTAGAAATAAGAACTCTACCAACAGTTGCTTTAAGGGGCCATTTTATATTTATCAAAGGTAAGTAGAAGTGTCATCTTTCCACTTTGATTTCAGAATGCCATTGACCTTCATCATTTTCCTTATAGTGAGTTATTGGAATGACATACTTTCCCACACATTATGCAATTACAGTCCAGGAGTCCAAATAATTCCTTTCTTGCCAAAGGTGAGATTAGTGGTTTTGTTTCCTCCCCTTAGGTTTATTGAAATTGGGACTAAAGGATTTCACAGTATGTGTTAATGCACCTTTTTGATAAAGAGGGAGAATTCAGTTATAAAATCAGTGGAAAACAGTAGGCTTAGAAAATATTTCTGGATAGACATCTGTAGACAAATATCTCTTGACTGCTTGAGAGAAATTGGATATTGTGGTAGAAAGACAGGTATGTGGTTTTGTGAGACTGAGTTTGCCAGCAGAGGTTATGATTTTGAAGATGATTATTATTCTTCAGAACATGAAAGAATTCCTCTAGAAACTGGACATGATCAACAATTGAAAGGTTTCCCAAAGCATTTCTCCAAGCATGCATTTTCTCATTTGTAAAATAACATTTTCTCTACTTCATAGAGTTAAAGAAAAGTTCTTTGTAAGACTTAAATATATAGATATGTGCATATGTATATTTGTATATACATATATTTATGTCTGTATGTCCTCATGCACATATGGATAGATATATGCAATAATTATTTATGACCATAGACTGTCACTTTTAAATAATATGTGAAATTATTTATTATTCCTAGCATCAAATTTGTCAAAGGAGAGAATGAAAATATTTTTTATTAATATTCTCAAATACTTTGTTTTCAACTTTTTTAAATGAACAAACTTCATAGACACACATTGAATACTGTGCTAAAGGCTAAACACAGTGTTAAAGAGACAAAAGATAGTCTCGGTTCTCAAGGAGCTTATAGTCAATAGAGCAGAGAGACACTAAGCAAATAAAAACAAACAAGCTATATATAGGATACGCAGGGAATCATTAAAAGAGGAAGGCACTAGAGTTGAGGGGTTAGAAAAAGTTTACTATAGAAAATAAGATTTTAATTTGGATTTAAAGGAAGCTAGAAAAGCCAGTAGGCAGAGATGAAGAAGGAAAGCATTCCAGGTGTGGGGAATAGTTAAAGAGATTGTTTTGAGAGGAGAGAGATGGGGTGTCTTTTTATGGAATAGAAGAGGTCAGTATCATTTGATTGAAGCTTATGTGGTGGAGAGTAAAGTGTGAGAAGAGTAGAAATATGGAAGGGGACAAGATTATAAAGGGTTTTCAGTAACAAAAAGAGCATTGTCTATTTGATCTTGGAGATGGTGGGAAGCTACTGCAATTTATTGAGTAGGGAGAAAGTAGCAGTAAGTGACATTATACAGAAAGGAAAAATGTTATTTCCAAACATTCACTCCACAAATGGGACACACCATCTCTTGGCTGAGATTTGGTCTGTCCCCAATGGGTAAAATGCTCTCTTTTCTCCACTCTAACTACTGAACTCCTTGGCTTCCTTTAAATCTCAACTAAAATTCTACCTCCTGCAGAAAATATTCCCTCATCACTTTCCATTCTATTCCCATCCTTTTGTTAGAAAATTTTATTTATTCTGTATATACCTTGCTTTGCTTATATGTTTTCATGCTGTCAGTTTCACATTAGATTTCAAGCTTTTGAGTTCAGAGATTGTCTTTTCCTTCTTTTGAGTCACTGGCACCTAGTATAGTGTTTGGCACAAAGTAGGAGCTTAATAAATTTTTACTGAATTGAATTGAAGATTCATTGCAGAAAAATTCCCTGGAATGTGTACGAGTTGTTCAAAGGCTGTGCTTTTCTTTGTTAGTATGTTGTTGACATTCCTTTTCCATTGTCACCAGATTATTGAAGAGAGAAGATAGTTTTACCTTCATTCCTCGGTCCCGTGAAGAACTTCCAGACAACTTTCCAAAGGAAATCCCTGGGATTTGTTATTTCCTGGAGCTCACAACTGGTCCCAAGCAGCCAAAGCCCTCAATCTCTTCAACTCGAATGAAGAAGGTCTCCTACAACATTGGTACCATGTTCCTTCGGGAGACAAGCTTATGAGACCTGCTGCAGATCAAAGACTCATCACAAAAGCACAAGCCCAGAACTTGGGTCTGGACAGAAAAGTGAGGAGAGATCCTTCTCCTTCACTGCATCATCCTGGGCAAGCAGTACAATCTCTGTGTAATGTCATGCAATAATACTAGAATAAGGTGGGTGATGGCTGTCAGTAAACAAACTGGAGGGGAAGACAATTAAGGGAATCAAATGCATCCACCCCCAAAAGAGTTATTATAAACAAATTAAACTATAATAATGGTCCCTTTATCAAATAAAACCTAAAACTAAACTCCTTGGGTTTTCTGTTTGATATCCATGAGGTGACATGACTTTAAGAATTGTGCCCACTGAAAAACATAGGAAAGCCAGTGTGGAGTCTGCATTCTTAGATTCAATGTTATTCAGTAAAGGAAGTTTTATACTTTTTGGAAGAGATATTTCTTACAGATACCATAGAGGTTTGGTCAACTTCCCAACCAGAGAAATTGTAATTGAGTAAAATATTTTAGGGATATTACCTATTTTTATACATCTTTCTCTTTCTGGATAATAACATTTCACCTAATAATTGAGCTAGCTTTTCAGAGTATACTACTGTATATTTGGTGTATTATATAACTTTAACCTAATAATCTAATGTGGTTACACTTATTTAGAAGGATTAGTATCAGATAGGGATTACTTTGGTTGGGATTTCATATGTGCAGAAAACCCTGTCTGCCTGCCTACTAAACGTGTCTTTCAAATGTAATTAATGTAACCCAAAATTTAAAAGAAGTGAAATTCCTAGAAGCAGATTAAAAATAAACAAGGAAGGAGTCTTTTTCCTCTTCTCATTCAAAATGTGCAGTAATTTGCAAAAGAAAATTACTTTGGTCCCTCAAATAGTTTTCATATAGGCACTTTAAAATGTAGGTAGATATTGGAACCTGCTAAATTATCCCCTACGATATACCTATAACACCTACTGTGTGCAGAACACATCATGCACACAATGTACTAAATGTCATCTCTGTATTTCCCTCCTTTCTGGGTCAGTGTTAATGACTGTAGATTGTTGCCTCATAAAATATGGAACAGGGTTATTTATTTCTCTTGTAGCTACTTTCAATGAATGTGGACATTAGTGAGAAGTTAAAAATTTTGTCAAGATTAAAATAGAAAGAAGTTCCTGTTGTGTGGTTTGGAGAAATTTAAACTGAAAGCAAGTTCTATGGTTTGATTGATGCTATTTTTTAACAATAAGTAACTCCCCATCATGGAAGTTTGAATAGGTCTACTATATTCAGACCTAATGAATTCCCCCTGCCCACAATCACTGCAGTAGTCTTCAGGTTTTTAATTGCATGATTCCCTAAAATTGAACCCTCTTCTCCTTGATCAACACTGCATGAAAAAAGGAATCTACATCATTACTGACCTACCCTGAAATCAGGGGCACTGTGTTGCAAGAACATTCAAAGTTTGGAATCAAGATAAATCCAAAAAGCCTGTTCTAATTAATGAACTGAACACATTTATTCTGTAGCTCTATTGTGATGTATGGCTGTTTCCTTACTCCATGGTTTCTCATTACTCTCTCCCCCTTGACAGTGATTACTAATGAAAGTATGTTTAATTCTTTGGTGTTTTTCTCTTTTTTTCTAGGTCAGATATTTAAGTTATAGTGTGATTTGGTCATTGCTGTAGCACAGTTGAGCATTACAGATTTAAACTGTCTTTCTATAAAAATAATTTCCTAATTATGAGGCTTAATAAATGCTCCAAAATTTATCTTAACTATGTGGAAGGGAAGCCCTTTTAGAAATACAAAGTATGTCTCCTGTGTCATTGTTAACATAATTGTTGGGCTGTAATCTCACACTTTAGTAGGGCACTGGCAAAGCACTCTTCCAAATGGAGAGGAGAAACCATATTTTTTTTTGCTCTTTTCTGTGTTCCCCATTTCCTCAAGGCCAACGATTTTGCCTTCCATCATCTGGAGAAGAGAATGCTAAGACCATCATGTCAGGGCTCTTCCCTACTTAATTCTGGGGTGCTTCAGACTTATTCCAGGACTCATGGCCTAGATAGACAGAGAACTCAGGAGTCACCTTCTCAAGGTAGGAGATAGCTTGGCTACCTGAGAGCATATGGGCACTTAATGATATAACACAGCTCAATATAGGCTAGTTCTTCTATTCATATATGGAAACTAGATATTGCCAAATGACTTCTCTTGTATTGAAGAACATTTTCATTTATGAGTAAGGATGAATATATAATTATATTATATGTATGTACATACATATATTCATCACATAAATTCATATACATTATATATACATATATGTGTATGTATATAACCCTATGGCTACAAGAAGTTTCTAGCATCCATTCAGTCCATTCCTTTGCCTTTTGTGGTGGTTTTCCCCTAACCATTCAAACAGAGAAATGGCCATATTAGATTTAAGGAGCAGTAGGAAAGAAGACTCCTACATAACCATTGTTCAATAAGGAGAAATAAATCAAGTGAGAAAAGAGTCATGTGTAGTGCAAATTCATTTTATCAGAATCAACTAATTTTACATTGGTTTATGCAATTCACCTACAGAAAAAATGGAAATTTATATTAGTATATTCATTTATATTTCTGTTACATATGTCAAATTATGAAATTAGCATAGATCCAGTTATATGTGTGTATGCATATAACTTTGTCATACTCAGGACATGAATTTACATAGTTTCATGCAGTAAAATTTAATCTTGTTCTATGGAGCTCTGTTCTGAAACAGTTATCCACTTTGTCTCCTTGTTGCCTTTGTGTTGTTATTGATTATTCTAGTTTCTATGTTGCTATATGTCTTTTCCAGGTGCTGTAAATAATATATGTGAATGCCATTAACAACCAAGGAATTAAGAAACTGCGAAATGCAATATATTTCCGTTATAGGGCAATTAAGCCTAAAGTTGCCACATTTTTCTAATTAAGAATATGAATTGAAACAATTGGGTACGAATTTTGATGAGTGACTCTGTCTTCTCTACATTGAATTTACCTGACTGATGTCTGCACTGACATTTCACCTTTTAAAAAAGACTTTTTTCACCCAGAATTTATCAGAGGACATCAGACTGATATGGAATTGACTGCCCCTCATAGAATTTGGTGATATTATAGTGTAGTTTTTAAATCATTTGTTACATATTAAGCTTTATTTGTTAAAAAAAAATACTTTCAGAAGGGAGTTTCTATAGTATGATTCTCCTAATGTACTCACAAGGAGCTAATCTGAAGTGACTTGATAATCATAGCCCTCAGTACAAGAAATTGATGTCAATATCACCATGGAGATAATATCCATGTTGGAAAATATACTCAAATGGCAATGCAAACAGTTATTTAGTGAAATCATAATGCACCAAAATGTGTAAAGAACCTACTGAGCATACTCTGTATAAAATTGAATAACAGCAATTAATTAAAATCATTGATAGTGATTAAAAATAGGTGGTTCTGTGTTTTTGCAACTTGGAAATTAGAAAATTAAAGGTGGCTCCCTTAGAAACAAATTTACCTAAGTCAGTTCTGGATGAAGACATTGGGAGAAACAAAACTGATGATAGATTTCCCAGTATTGTCATCCACCTCTGTACTTAAATTTTATTTGTTACTAATCAATTATGGCTTAAATTTTATATTATTTTCCCCTTAAAGTGTGTGGGACTCTGTGATCTGGTGGACTGGCTTTGATTTGGAGAGTAAATCTTGTGTTTGACACTTAGTGGAGAGCCTGAAAACTCATTATTTTAAATGTATGAGGCTCATATATTCACTAACAATAAGGTATCTGAAATTCAATGTTTTATTAGGAGGACACTTTGGTGTCTAGTAGACAATGCCTTGAATACAGCCACAATTTTTATTTTAAAATTTATCATAAGATTATCCAGCACACATCTTTATAGATTGCATATCATAATATATACTAAATTGTGAAATACCAAGAGCAATTCAAGTTTACTAGCATGAAAAAATAGGTATTCATTGTCATCTGGCTGCTTGATACTATTTAGGACAGGCGCTATGGGTATTTAGAAGAGGGATTAGAAATGTTCTGGATTTGGGCCAGAGGATGCAATACTAGCCTGCCTTGGCATGTACTTTTGACCAATATTTAGACTCCCCTTTACACTTCATCCCTTCATTGTCATTCCATTACATCAGATATTTCCAACTTTCTTTCTTTTGTGTCTACATTTCCCTCTGGGCAATAGGGGATAAATTGTGGCTCACTAAAAATATCAAGCTTTACCTTCCATTATTGTTGGCATATTATGCCAAATGGCATATCTATCTTATTCCATATTTTTAAGTCTGCAATGCAACATAAAAACACTTCAGAGGATACAAAAAATGAAACATTTATCATAGCTAAACATATCACTCTAAAATTAACATATTTATTAGGTAACACATAGTTACATATATATGTATATGTGATATACATACCTATTTGTATGTGTATATGTCTTCAGTATTCATTTCATTAATTCCTTCCTTGGACTAATTGATTTATATGTTTTTTTAAAATTTTCTCTTAGAATTACTCTTGATTCAGAAATTCCAGTAGTTCAGTAGTTCCAAGGACTTAACTAGTAACAACAAAAAATACAAATCAGAAATATAGATGCTAGATCACTAAGTATATTTGCATCAATAGACTATTAAAAATGTGAATCTAGCACCTACTGCCTAACTAACATTGCTCAGAACAAGTACTTTGAGTTTTCAGAACAGAGATCAGAAAATACAAAATTTTAATTTGCTCCTGAATTATTATGCTATAATGAAATAACTGTCCATATGACACACTAGACACCCACTTGGAAACATGTATTACACAGTATGTTAATGATCATTTGATTTGGATCACTGTTAAAATATACAAATTAGAATGACGTATTTTCAGATAGGATTATCTGATGCAAAGAACCAACTTCATGTGGCATGAAACATGTTAATCTCCATTATTCACATTAAAGAATAACTATAACCACATTAATATACTATTGTTTAGAAAGCAAAATGTATGTGGATAGCTTTAGCATCTCTCTTTGTAGCTTTATAAAAACACTAAGACATCATCTATAACACTAATGTAAACTTGATCACCTATATTGGGCACTGGGTTATTTTATTTTGCTAGAGACAATTAATTATTGGTAGTATGCTAATTCAAGATGTAGCAAAGTTGTAGCCAAAACCTACCTTCTTATAATGTTTTTATAAGCCTACTATGTTCTAGTTATCATTTAAAAATTAAAGATAAATGAATGGTAGCTCACTGAAGCCCCATTTGGCTTGGAAAGACAAAGGAGGTATAAGAAGATTGATAAAACCATTCTATTACATTTAATTCATATCCACCTTAAATATTTGGTAGACAGAAAATAGTCTCGCACATGGCAATCTATGCAAAATGGAAGGTGTCAGTCAAGTGCCTCATGAGACTTCACATCCATATTAAGGGAATCATCTGGTTGACAGTCAGGAAGAGCACTCATGGATTAGCTATGAAATTTTGAAAACAGAGTGAATTACTAGGGATGGAGTAAACACTGACAATGAATAAGAAATGTATCATTCTAGCTAGAGTTATTTTCCCAAAGTATTTCACTTCAGGCTTCAGGGATCCTCATATAAGACTTCCATGAGAATGAAAATCTCTTCAGTTTTAAATTCAGGGATTTTATTTTCTAAGCATGATTCATCATGTTTGACAAGAGAATTCAGTGACACACACAAGGGAAGACTGTTGCTTCCTAGTATCAGTTCTTACATTTAATCAGTAAAAGATTGTATATTTAGTTAATACCAAATGCATGTAGCATAGACCAAGGTTTACTGAACCACATTAAAGAGGGAAAGATCTTTAAGCTTATGGATATTATTGAATTTGCAAGGAATTTTCATAAGGAATGCTTTGACTCTAATGAGTGGAAAGTTGCCAAGTTAGCAATGGTTGTCACTATGTGTTTTTAACATTAAATTGTACATATGTCTAAAATTTATTCCCAAGCAATATCTTCTAATGCTAACTCTTAAAGCAATAACTTAAGCCATGGTAATGACAATACATGCAACATACTTCTATGTGAGGTAATCACTAAAACCCTGGGAAAATGCTGAAACTATGTACAAAAGCAATAACAAAGCATTGTGTAGGTTATTTAAAGATCTCTCTTCTGCAGTCACCAGGGTGCCATAATAACTGAGGTACAGAACACAGCAGATGAGCTCTTTAATCTATCTCAGATGTCACTGATTTGCCAATCTGCTATAAAGTAATTATTATCCTTTGCATAATTATTCCTGGGATCTAAATAACAAACATATGGAGAATATCTCTTATACCATGATTTCTGTCTCTTTTTTCTGTGAAGTTTGGAGATATGTTGAAGATAAATGGCATAATAGGAACAGTTGTACAATGGAAACTCTGATGAGACAGTATATTATGTAGGAACAAGGGGGGGGGGCTTGTAGTGACAGCTAACTAAAAGGTTAGTCTATGCTGAATAAGGTTTTGGGAGAAGAAAGGCTAAATGGGAAAGATTCGTTTTTGTTTTTGTTTTTGTTCTTTTTTTTTTTTTTCAGATTTTAATCAGATTAGTGATTCTACCAGCAAAGGAAATTCTCTGAGAGGAAGCTGATCTGTAGCTTCTTTACAATTTAGTGTTAGAGAGTTGCCTGGGGCACTGAGAGGTTGTCACTGGCCAGCTACAGAGATGGAACATGAATAAAGCTTTTCCTAACATTAAGTCCCTATTCTCATCACTGCTGTGCCTCATTAACAACTCTTGTTATTATTGATTAACAACAATTGATTAACAATGATTGATATTATTAAGGATTGAGAAGTGTTTATATAGTGTTATATAGAAGTGTTTATGATAATAGTTTTTAGGATGTGAAGCTAGTTTGACTCAACTAGATATTATCTCCTCCATCCCATCATTAACCCAGAGGGGGAAGGGAATATGTGCAAGTACATGTGCTTCTCAGAAATAAGACATGAGAATTATAATTTGTCACCATTCCTGGGAAAATAATCTACCTAACATCCTCTTGTCAGGCAAGGAAAGGGGCCTCACCTTAAAAATTGAATTTCACTGAAGAAATTCAGCAAGGCTCTCTTCCCCCTTCCCCACACACCCCTTAAATAAAAAAGGCATTAGATGCTTATCAATTACTATATATATGTATATATATATATACTATCAGTTTTTAATAAATATTAAAAGTACTGAATTAATGTCTGCTCAATGACATCCATTTTATCTTTCTGAGATAACCTAGTTACTTGTATATAGGACACTATTTTTCAGTATTTGCTTAAGCCATTGTGACTAATTAGCTGAAAAATCCAAAAGAGAGGAAAGCTAAGGATAAAGCAAGATCATTTGGGATAGGTTTGGGGGAGGGAAGAATTTCTGTTGATTCAATAACCTGATAGATAGTACAAGAGGCACTGAATAATTCTATCTTGGGGTAATGCCAGTGATGAGAAGAGCTGCTTCTTCCATGGTATCCGCTTTTGCTGATGACATATCTCTTGTGTTATTGTCTAGCTGCAATTCCACACTCTATAGATGTATGAAACAGAGAAGGATGCTGGAGGTGGAGGGAGGAATGATGCAGGAAACTATGAATAACGACGACCATAGCTATTACATTTCCCCCTTCCTTTTAGAAGATGTGGGTAGTATCAAGAGAGTGACAGCTCCTATGGAGAGCTCTACTGGTTTAATGAAACCCAAATGGCTTCCCTAACTCATTGTTCTCTCCTGTTCAAAGACACAAACTTCACAAGCTCCACATTTTTCTCAGGAGACACTGCCAACCTCTTGGCAGCTGCACATTTCATCAGTGCTGGGATTAGTTGTTCAAGGAGCTCTAAATAGAAACTCTGTGGACGTGGCAGATAAGGCTAGACTAGGTTACAGTGGTGAAGGTAAATCAGTGTCAGAACATCTGATGATGGCACAAAGAAAGCCGAATGCTGGATCTAGCGACACGCCTCAGGAGAATGAAGTAAAATTAGCACCAGCCAGTAGACTACTGAAAGAAAAATGATCTTTAAAAACAGTCCTTCCCTTTCTTCACATGCCTGAGTTTCTTATTCAAGCAACTTAAACAATTTGTGTTCATGTTGCACAGGATTTTTAACGATGGATCGCTTGAATTTAGATTTTTCCAGATGCTTAAATTTCCCATTTCACAGAAATGCTTTCAGTAAACACTACACTATATTCAATGTCTTTTTAGCCCATTAATCTTCTGACTAGTTATAATAGATTATATTTTTCTTTATATTATGTGGTGCTTTTAGTTATAACAAATTCTTTTAATTGACTTGGGGAATTTAAGTCAAAGATTGTGAAATAATTTTGAACATGTTATATTCATTTATGTATGTGTATATGGGGGTGGAGGGGCTTCAATCTGCCTCCCACATATTGTTATCAATTTGGTCCTATGTTGTTGATAGGTTAGGTTTCTTAAGCAACCCTGAAGACTGAAAAGAAAGCAGGGGTAAAAGCTTAGTTCGTGAGATCATAGTTTAAGTGCTAGAAAGATCTTGAGATGTAGTTTGATACAACCCCCTCAATTTATAGTTGAGGAAGCAGAAATTGTTTCAAGTGATTTTACTAAGGTCATACAGACAGTATGTGAAAAAGTCAGCATTTAAAGCTAGGATTTTTGATTCCAAGTCAAGACTATTTTCTCCTGTTCTAAGTATTTCTTATGCATAGTACATGCGTATGCATCTTGAGCACCAATTATCTGAACCCAAAATAAATGAATGAATAAAAAAAATTTAATTGTGTAAATTTTTTTAAACATTCAGTGAGGTTGGGGATGAGGAGAGAAAATAGTTTTCTGTTAATTTTTTTAAAAAGTTATTTTTGTAGGAAAATGAGTAAGAAAAGAAGAGTGAGAATAAAATAAGAATCGACAGTACCAGGGAATCATTGATGGTTGGAATTCACAATATTTGGTAGTTTGACTTGTCTGAAGTCATATAAGTAGGAAATGAATATGAATCTGTATTATCTTTAGTGTGCTAGTGTAGCTCTTCTTATTCAGTGGCAATATCCTGGTATATGGTAGAAAGTGACTCTTTACTCTGCATATTCACATATATATTTTACAGATTCATTCATTCAGATACATAACATATAAAGAAGTCAGATGTGATAAAATGAATTTTAGGCTTCTATGTCTCTCAAGTATTGTCCTCAGTTTCAGCCTATGGTGTTAATATCCTAGTTACTAATGGAAATGGAATATAAATAATTGGGGACTAAATAGCCTTTAACAATAAAAAAAAAAGATTTGCCTGGTTTTCTGTTTTATCGGCCTCGAATTCATAAATGATGCCATATAGTAATTTAGTTTTTTTTTTTTAAGCACCTTGTATATCTTATCTCCTTTGATCCTCACAACAACCCTGTGAGGCAGATACTACAGATATTCCTCTTTTACAAATGAGGACATGAGAATCAGGAAGGTTATGGGATTTGCCCAGGATTACAGAGCTAATGGTACTCCTGCTATTTAATGCTGCTTATCAAAGTATTCCAAGAAGCCTCTGCTAGTTATTTCAAGAAAACTTGTTAGAAAAGAGAGGAAGGAAGGGAGGAAGGAAAGAAGGAAGGAAGGAAGGAATGAAGGAAAGAAGGCAGGAAGGAAAGGAGGGAGGAAGGGAGGAAGGAAAGAAGGGAGGAATGGAAGAAGGGAGGAAAGGAAGAAAAGAAGGAAGGGAGAGATAGAAAAAAGAGAGAAAGAGAGAGGGAGGGAGGAGAGATGGAGAAAGAAAGGAAAGAAAAAGAAGAAAAAGACTGAAAGAAGGAAAGATAGAAGAAAAAAGGAAGAAGGGAGAGAAGTAGGAAAAGAGGGAAGGAAGGAGGGAGGGAAGAAAAGAAGGCAGGGAAAGGAGTGAGGAAGGAAAGAAAGAAAAAGAGGCAAGGAAGGAGGAATAGAGGTTAGAAAGAATATAGATGACAGAGAGAGAAGGGAGGGAGAGGGAGAGGGAAGAAAAGAGAGAGATTGAGAAAGGAAGGAAAAGGAAAAAAAGATTGGCAGAAGGAAGGACAGAATGAACCAAGAAGGGAGAAAAAAATAAAAAGAAGGAATGAGGAATGAAGAAAGAAGGAAGGAAGGAAAGAATACTTTATCATTGTTATAAAGTAGAAAAATTCATGAGACCCAAGATAGATTGTTTTTAAGCAGCCAACTTCCAAACTGCTTCCACCATCACTACTACTCCACCCACACACTTTTTTAATATGGGATTTTTTGAGCCCTTCTCAGAAAATACTGTGGTCATTTGGCACTAATTTAAAGATATTATTTCCTGGTCCTGAGATTGATTTTCAGAATTTTTATGAATTATGGATTTTTTTCTTTTTTTCCACCAATTGCTGTATTAAAGTCATTAGGTCTTGTGAGAATGCAAAACACTATATCCTTGCATTTTATAGTGAGGACAATCCTATAAATCTATATTATTATTTAAGGAACATTTCTGGATTCAAAATTGATAATGCTACTGTTTTAAATAATATGAAAAGAATATTTTCTAGTAAGACTAAAATATATGACAGAATTTTATTTATTTTCCAGTTTGTTTAACAGTGGTTTTCAGAAATCTTCACATAAAATATGTAACTAGTGTAAAATTTCTGAACTAAATAAAGTTCATGTCATTTTTGGAGTAGTTTACCTGAGCAACACATTACTGCAGCTAATTCCTGGCTAATGGGAACTTCTATGGGACCAAGCCCAAAGAAGCCTCCTTTTGAATAGAAACACAGCTTTTTTTTTTTTTTTAAACCTTCCAGGAGGCACATCTTTGTGAATTTTGACACAAACTTTCAGCAGAACTTATAGTGTTATTTTTCATTGGACAATCTAAGTGACAATATTCATTTAAACTAAGTTGTTGAGTAATCTCAGAAATAGAAGTTTAGAGATAGAATGGGAGTAAACGTTTTTTTTCCCTGTTACAATAATCAATTTTTCTAATACTAAAAAAAAGAAGCTGAAAATGTTCACATTTGTGTATGTATTTCTTGATATATGAGATGCCACAGCAAATGTTAGAAAGTTTTGCATTTTGAGCGTTGTGCATCATCTAAAGGTATATAACAACTGTTGGTTGCCCTTATTTTTACAGTTGAGGTACAGTAACAGAGTGCTGGAGCTGGTTAAGACTTTAAGAGATCTTTTAATCCAGCCTATTCATTTTACAGATAATAAAACTGAAGCCCAAAGAAGGTATTTTTCCCCAAAGTACATATGTGCCAAAAAAATAGAACTTGAATTCAGGTCTTCTGTTTCTAATTTTTACACACTTTTCACTATGCCAAAACTTAGAAACCAGCATGTAAGGTATATTCATCATACTTGTGAATCTTTCTCATAGTTATTTAATTCGTGTGACAAAGGCAACAATATTCAATGAAATTTTCACTTAACATTTTTTTAAGTTGATTGCATTTCCATCAGTACTTTAAAGGCTGTAGATATCATTCTGCCATTCCATGAAAGGGAGTTACTTTTGAAATTTAACATCTAAGTGAATATCATTTAACTGTTTTGAATTTGCCATGCTTCATTATTAAAGACATCATTTGTGTTTGATATGATAGAATATAGGATCTTAGCCATAGACATGTTGAAGAATGGTAATAAATGTAAAACAGTTTGTAAAACTTAAAATATTATATTAATGTTTCTATTTTTTTACTATTATTCTTATAGTCCAACATATATCCACACAACAGGATCCATGGTAATTTCACATAGAATACAAATAGAATGAACAATAGAATCATTGCCTTTAGTTGAGGTATAGTCCAGGGAAATCTCAAGAGATCTCTGTGGTAATAGTCATTAGCAAGATGTGTTCTAATTAGAGCACAACAGTCCTACATAAATGAACTAATTCCTTCTGAAAGCATTTTTGCCTTTACTCGATGTGAATATAGTACTAGATAGTACTACAGAACTCGGCAAAATAGGGACAACTAAGTTAGAGAAATTCACTATTATCCACCCCAATCCCAACCAATATACCCACAACAACAAAAATTTATTTTTATTCTGAATTGCCTAGATAATTCCTCACAAAAATTCACTTTAACTGGACTCTGATTAATTACTTAAGTTTTCTGCTTTGGTTTAACTTAGCAACAAAGTGTACGAGCAATTGAAGAACCGAATGTTTGTTTCCTACACACAATTGTGTGGTTAGCAGAACAATACAAATTATTGCCTGAAATATGTTTAGTAAGAAAATATTTAATTTAATGAAATGCATAAAAATCCCTATGTGTATCTTTATTTTTAAGAATTTGCCCATTAATGGGGGGAAAAGACAATTGACAGAGGGAAAAGACTTCAGATATTCTTTGCAACCCCCAATATTGAATTTGATTTTAATCAAATAATTTAAATATTTACTAGAAAAGAAAATCATTATGTTTGTTTATGGATCCAATAGAGATTTGCTGTATGATAAAGGGAATCCCATCAGACTATGTAAGAATGAGAAATCTTATAAGGATGCATGCTTATTTCTGGATCTAACACTGAAATTTGGTATTGTTCTTGCATAGTGCATGAACCTATGTAAAAATTTTAAACACTATATATGTGGTCAAATACGTGGAATCTTAACATTTTTAAGACACAATTCCACTGGCATTAGTTACTTTTTTTTTAGCTCCATTGGTTCTCATGCAATCTTCCTGATATTAGGCATTCTGTTGGATTGATCTGAGACTCGTGAAATCTACAAATGATATTCCTTTCAAGGCAACCTGCCTTTTCCTTTCCCATGCTTTGAGCAACCATATGGTGAGATAGGGAGACCTGGGCAAAGACCAGTTTTGAAGAGAGATAGGACTTGATGGAGAGGAATGAAGCCTTTATTCTCAGAGCTATTTGTAGAGAGAGGTTTGGAAGATTTGAGAGCTATGCCACCAAACTTATAAAATTTTTTCAACAAAGAGTAAGGACAACTTTTTTTTTTTTAACAGCCACTGATAATCTCTCTGTGTCTGTCTCTGTTTCTTTCTTTCTTTCTCTCTTTCCTCAGTCTTTGTCTCTGTCTCTCTTCATCTTCCTATGTGTCTGTCTTTTTCTCATTGGTATTATTAGAGTATAGTAGAGAACTGGCAAGGTTTAAAATAGAAAAGCAGTTCCTTTTTTAAAAAAATGAATTTTACTCAAAATGACTTTGTAGCAAGGAGAATTTGGGGTAGTTATGGATGGGCAAGGAGATTTTGTGTATCTCTTGATTAGGTTGGGATAACTTAAGCACCATTTGTTCTGTCTCTGAGCTATATACTATCCGACTCTCTTCTAATTCAGTATTTTACAGAGTATTAAATTTTGTTTTATGCTTGAGGGTTGTTAAATTCCCACTTCTGCCTTAGAGAAGCCTCATATGTTACAAAAGCAATATCCAAAATGCTCTAAATGCCCTAATCCTCTAACCTTTTTTACTTGTAGACTGTAGACAATTCAGCATTTATAACCAAAATATAGTTTTGACACACTTCATGAGAACAGATAGACAGCCATACTCAAAAACCCTAATATAAAAAGCAAGATTTTTATCACAATTTCCTCTCAGCTGATTAAAAATAAAATAAAAATTTATGAAGCAATCATTTATTCTAAAATTCCAATCCAAAGCCATTTTGTTTTCAGGAAAATCTAAATTAATCAAGGTGTCTGATTTAGCAGGAAAAAGATATCAGATATCTTAGCACAGTATCACTGAGAAACCTGTGCAAAGTTCTATTTTTGATAAGCACCCTGGACTGCAACAACTTACAGAAATCTTCCAGATCTCTTTCATTATTTATTTCTAGAGAGGTACTAAATTTTTTTGGTTTTTTTTTTTTTGCTCTTCACATTTGGAAAGGGAAGAAAAAAACTTTCTACTTCAAAATGGTCAGATGCCAGAAAAGTAGAAATAAAGTAATAATAAGAAATGTAGTAGATTTTTTAACTTTTAATTTCAAAAAGTAAAATTTTAAACCAATTCCCTTAACATTTTCAGTAAAAGTAGTCTATATATTTTACTCAAAGTACTTAATTCCCATCTGATTTGCAAGAGTTCATTTCTATTTGCCAGGGAAATAGAGACAATATATTTTTTTTTCTTTTTAGAAGTATATACTTTAATGAGTCAAATGCCTTTTTTAAATTTCCACTCCTTTCCCATAGCATAGCATTGGAATTTCTCACAAATAATTCAACATGAATAGTTAGGCAGGAAAAAATGCTGGAATGGATAAAGGGAGGTTTAAAAAAATTCCATTCTTGAAAAGATAGGTTTTCCATATCAGTCATGTTTCATTTCATCTAAGTCATAGTGAAAGTTTTCTTTGTTAATTAATAGAAGATAGGCAGTAATCTTGCAATCAACCAAGCAACTGTAAAAAAATTAGTTTTAGGAGATTAAAAATTATTGACTAAGAATAAAAGGCAATCTAGTACTAAAAGACAAAGAAAAAAGTTCTATTAGACTTTATGCTCTTTTTCCTTTTTGTAAATAAGTACTTTTAATAATAAATGAAAAAAGAAGAAAGGCATTGGAAAATAGGAAAGACAGATGAAATTTGATACCAGATATGATCAGAGATGCTTTCTTATATTTCATTTTTCTTATTTCTTCTGAGGAATTATCAAGGGCTTAGATCCAGGACAGAGATTGCAGTCAATTTGTGTCAGGCCAGTTTTTCCATTCAGTAGAATTGAACCCTTATAACATTATAAGTAAACTTGAACTACAAATTCATATCACCAGATTAGATTGTTAGTACTAAGAAAGACAAGCAACGTACCATAGGAAACAGGATCAGTGAAGGAGAAATTCTGTCCATTTTATTTGTTTATTTTTCTCTTAGATGGTTAACCAATCATTTTCTTTGTAGGAAAACACACACACACACACACACACACACACACACACACACAGATATTGAGTGTTTTCCCAAATATTCAAGGTTCTAAATTTTCAAGCAACAGGACTGAACTTGATTACTTTAAAACTTGTACCACTGAGTAACAAAACCAATTACATACACACACACACACACAGACATACACACAATCCCCTAAACAAATTTGATTATTTTAGTTTCTTTTTAAAAAATGCAACCCAAAGTTCATTTCAGAATCATGCAGGTAACAATTCTTCATTTCAAAATAATCTACCTGAATTTTGGCTCTTTAACTGTGATTAATCATTTTAAGAACCAAAGGGTCTCACTTTCCAAATAGTACTTAGGCTTCAGGCATAATGATGTGCTCATTTCAACCTGTGATAACAAAAAAGTCAATACACTTTCACCTAATTTTTGGACCACAAAGTCAATATTTTTGCAAACTCATATATGAAATATACATGGTAAATGATTGCAAAGCCTTCATTAGTCTCCTCTGCATGAGGCTATTTTATATTTAGCCATGCTACTGATTACTTTCAACATTTTAACCAATTTGTTTCCTCCAGTTTTGTGGGGCTAATTCTTTGGTTTGTCTTACAATGTAAATAATATTATACATCTGCCACTTTAAGATCCAAATATCCTTTGTGAATCATTTCTTTTTAAACTCTAGTAATGTCAAACTTAAATGATAATATTATCCAATAATACCAATCCAATATCCTAATGTATCTGTATGGCATGATTTAATTGTTTATATTTTGAATTGATCAAATTAATTTTGTGTTTTCTAAAGATGAATGCAACTATAAACCTGCACAGTTCCAAAAGATGTTTCTGATAGTGTTTCATATTATGTTAAAATATTTTTTGCCCTTCTCTAGTAGTACAGGAATAGAAATTAGTATTTCCTGATTGAAATGATAAAATATGTATTATGTCAATAGAAATTTGAGATTAGAAGTATATGTCCAAGTATATAAGCATTTATAAAACTATGATCATTTACTGTATTTTTCTTTTCTTGCATCAACACATTTGAATTATTTTGAGTATTATTTTATTTGTAATTACTCTTTGTATGTCATGCACAGTGTAAATAGCATGATTCATTATGCAACATTTCTATGTATTTACAGATTATAGAAGAGTGAATTTGTACAAGGAAAATGAATTACAGTAGACTGGGGCAATTATAAAATAAAGGGTGATTATTTGTGTGTTATATTTATATAATTCTGTTTAAATCTATCTGTTCAAGAAATGCATTTTATTTACCTTATACTGTCCAAAGTCATTTACACTTATAAAACATATAAATCAATAAATGATACAAATAAAAAAAATTAGTGGACTATTCTTAATATGTTTACTGAGAATATGAATGATGATGATGATGATGATGATGATAATTATGGTTAAAGATAAGAAAAAAATAAAAAGGAAAATACAAATTGCTGTCCTATACTTCTGAAGATATTGTAGGCCTGTTTTTATAGGAGAAAATATTTTTAGCTTATTTTTTTACACAATTGTTGTACATTTAAAAACACAATTAAACATACCTCTAGAGTGTCACGCTATAATTTTTTCTTCTATAAATAGATAACTTCATATATTCTTAGCTCTCAGCAAATCACTTAACCTCTATTTTTGTTTTCTCATATACAAAATGGAGGTAATATTAATGACTTCCTCCCAGCATTGTTGTTAAGATAAAAAAGAAATAATTTTGTAAAAGCACTTTGCAAACCTGAAAGTATTACATAAATACTAGGTAGATATATTTTGCAGGTTTAAATTTTACTTCCAAATAATTTCTAACCATAATCTAAAATTCTACTTTCCATGGCCAAGAAAAAATAGGTTGACTCATCGATGAATGTATAAATTTGAAGCTGAAGACACCTAGAGATTTTCTGCTATTAGCTTCTCATTTTATAGATGAGGAAACTGAGGCCCCCAAAAGTTTAAAACTTGCCTAAATTCAGGTCTACTGATTTAATATCTAAAATACTTTTCACTGAACCACACCACATGTGACAAACTTTTACCTATTTAAAGGGAGTGTTCTTTCAAATGATCTTTGCATGTTTGGTAAGAAATGGAATATATGCATACACAAAAAAACAAACTAATCTGTAATTCTCTCCAAATATTATAGATAAGATGGTCATCATCAACATCATTACCAAATTATAAAAATATTTACATTTTATTCTAGACAATACATTTTGGGATAGTTGCTGACAGGTAGGAGCCTATTCATATGAGAATCATCACTCTGTCAAGGGCCCTGGAAATTGTTATATGAGAATATAGTATATATGAGAATGTGAGAATAAAGAAACTAAATTCATATTTTTCATGAGGCACAGAAGACTGGGGGTGGGGTGGGTATCAGAGTATGACAACTGTCTTCAATTATATTTTATTTTCAAATTTTTTTAAGCTGCATCAAATTTAAATGACAATGTCTTCAGGTATGGCCCATTCAATATATTATTTGATTAGTAGTACATCATTTAATGTATTGTGTTTTGAAATATCATTTAATTTTGTTTCCCAATGACCTCTCTAAACCCGAGCATCCTAAAATAACACTGACTCCTCTTTAAATATGGGAGGAAAGCTATGTATAATATGGCCCAGTTTGCCTTTAGATGATAGACTAATGAGTAAGTCTAGTACCTCACACTAATCACTAAGGCTGTCTATAGAGGCTTGCACAGAACAGGCTTCTAAGCAGGAGATTCCTTCCCTTTCATTTAGAATGGAATTATGGAGTGTGCTAGTTAAAGTTAGCACTTCAATCTCCTGCATCAAGGGTTTGAAGTTTTATTAGCAGCATCAAATGGCATTTTATAATTCAAGGCCTTTGAAGTAAAAAACATCAGATTAATCCATAAAGGAAGAAAGAGATTGAAAAAATTTATAAGCCTTATGTGATTTTAAAATAAGAAAGTGTTCTGATCTCTTCTTTCTCTGTGGCCTGGCAAAATGCAAAGACTATTTATAATAAAGCCTTTCAAGTTCACATTGGCTTCAACAGCCTCAGTTAGACATACTGTACCTTGACCCCAAAATAGAGATGTCAATGGTCCTCTTCAAGAATGAAAGACAAAATCAACCAACTGGCAATAGGGAAGAAGGACAGATATTTACTCCTACCAAAAATAAAAAAATAGATGGCTCAGAGAGATAGCTATATCTGGTTAACCATAGTTACAACTCCTGACATCTCCTAAGTCAGCAATTCCTTTAATTTTTTTTAAATTATAAAACTCTACCTTCTCTTTCTCTCAGAAAGCAGGCAGGTAGAAAGTACTGGGCCTGAAGTCAAGAAAACTTAAGTTTAAATCCAGTCACAGAAACTTATGATGTAAGTGACCCTGGGCAAGTTATTTAACCTGTTTAAACTGCAAAATAAGTATGATGATAGTAATAGCTTCTCTTGGAATTATTGTGAGGATCAAATGAGGGAATATTAGTAAAGCACTAAATACAGTGACTGACACATAGTAAGCACTTAATGGATGTTTATCTTCTCATTCTACCCTTTTGATTAGAAAAGAAAAAAAAAAGAAAATGAATAGATATGTGAGAGTATTCCTAACCCATACCTTCTTGGAGATGGGAACTCCATAGGTATTGCACATAGTACAAATTTTTAGAATTTTGTAATATATTGGTTGGTTGTACTTATTTTTTCCTCTTTTTTTTCAAAAGACATTTTGTCTTTAAATATACTATTACATGTGTTGACTCTCTGGGAGGAGAAGAGTGAGGGATAGTGGAGAAAACTTATGATGTAAAAAGCAAAAGACATCAATAAAATCTTATATAACAAAAAACCTCAAACCTTTGGGAAAAAGTGTTAAATAACTTCGAAAAACTTAGGAATTCTGCTTAAAGCAATGACCAATCACTATTTATATTATATGCGTTCATATAATATAAATCTGTGTATATGTGATATTTCATATATATTTTGCTTGAACATATATATGTATATGTATTTTATATGTATATGCTTAATACTTAATATATACAAATACACATATATAACTAATATCCATCATTTTTCCATAAGGAGATAGATTGCATGCATCATGACAAATCCTCTGGAATTGTGGTTGGTCATTATATTAAGCATAATTCCTAAGTCTTTTGAAGTTGTTTGTCTTAATATTATTGAAAGTATATAAATTGCTCTTTGTTCTTGAACCTGAAATATCTCAGCAGATTCAATTTAACTTGCTCTAAACTAACCAAACTACATTTATTAAGAACTTGCTAATGCAGATTCATACTGTGGTTTATGTGTGTCTCTGCTCTTTCCCAGTCATGACAATCTGATTATGGATTTATTTAGACTTCCATGAATTAAAGTTTAGTGTCCAGGGTAAGGAATTTGGTAATTGAGATGTACTCTGTGGTGAATCAATAGACTTGTAATGAAGATCCATTTGCATCTAGAAAGAGAACTGTGGAGACTGAGTGTGGACTGCAACATAGAATTTTTGCTTCTTTTAATTGTTTTCTTGCATTTTGTTTTCTTTTTCTTTCTTTTTTCTTTTTTATCTTTTTTTTGTGCAACATATAAGTGTGGAAATATGTATAGAAGAATCACACATGTTCATCATATATTGGATTACTTGCTGTCTAGAGGAGGGCATGGGGGGAAGGGATGGAGAACACAAGGTTTTGCAAGAGTAAATGTGGAAAATTGTCTTTGCATATATTTTGAAAATAAAAAGCTATTCTTTAAACGTATTTACTCTGCCCTCTCAGAACACATTAAAGCTATCATGTTTAGTTTTTAGTGAAGACATGAACGAAAAAGTTTGTGTATAGGAGGTGACCAGGAGGGTGAGGGAGAATAGGATTATACATTTAGAGCTAGAAGCAACCATGAGAGCGTTATTGTTATATAAATGAGGAAATTGAGTTCCAGACAAATCAATAGATTTTCTCAGTTCTTCCTAACTACAGTCCCTGGGCTCTATTGTAAATAAGGATGGGGGGGGGAGGGAGGAAGGGAGCCAAGATGATATAAAATAAACAAAACTGTCTGAGTTCTTCCTGGCTTCCCTCAGAATCAACATCAGATCAAGTCTCTGAATGGATTTGGAGTAACAGAACCCACAAATATTTGGATTGTAACAAATTTCCAGTAGAAAATATCTTGGAAGGGCTTCGGAAAAGGTCTGTCTCAGTTGGGGAGGAGGGACATGGCCCAACTCAGTCACAACATAGGAAGTCCAGGACAGAGAGTCCCCATATGAGAAATTAGTGGGCGACAGCCAAAATACAGCAGGGTTGGTTACTCTGGCCTAGTTCAGAAATCAGTGGATGACAAGACTAGCCATGAGACTCCATAGTAAGGTAAATAGTAAGCCCCTGAAGCCCAGCATAATAGGCAGGACTTTGCCATGGCCACCTAGCCTGGGAAATAAGCTGGCAGCACCTGCCCCAAGGCAGCATAAAACTCCTGTTGCCTTATAGAGAAAACTCAGGACAATCTCTCTTTGCTCTAGGAGCAGGTCTCAATCTTTAAAATGAGCAAAAAAGCAAAAGAGAACTCTGACCATAAAAAGCTATTTTGGAGAAAGCAAATAATAAAATAATTAGGATACTAAAGGCAAAATGCCTCCAGATGAAACCTCAAAGGGTGATATGAGTTGGTCTCCAATTCAAAAGGGTCTCTTGGAAGAATTCAAAAAGGATTGTAAAAGAGAGTTAGAAGCAAAATGGGAAAGGAAATGAGAGCTTTGCAAGAGAGTTTGGAAAAGGAAACAGAAATTTTCTGAAGAAAACAACTCCTTAAAAATAGATTTGATGAAATGGAAAAAGAAAACAACTCCTTGAAAACCAGAATTAATGAAATGGAAGAAGAAAACAACTCTCTAAAAATATAATTGGTGAAATGGAAAAAGAATTCAATGAGCAAAACAACTCATTTAAAAGTTCAATTGGCCAGATACAAAAAGAAGTAAAAAAGCCAGCTGAAGAAAATAACTCACTAATGATTAGAATTGAACAAATGGAAGTGAATAACTCAAGGAAATATCGAGTCAGTCAAAAACAAACAAAAAAAAACCCAAAAAATGAAAAACAGAGAAGAAAATGTAAAATACTCATTCAAAAAACAACTGACCTGGAAAATAGATCCAGGAGATTCAAGGATCAAATGGCCTGGAATATGATATTCCAGAGGGCAAAGGAGCAAGGGATGGAAAAGTGATTGTACTGGAAGAAGAGAAAAAATGAGGTAAAATGGGATAATTGACATCACATGAAGAAGCAAAAAAGGCCTATTACAATTGAGGGAAAGAAGAGAGGGGGATGAGCATTGTTTGAACCCATTAGGAAGTAGGAGGGGAAAGGAATGGGGGAGGTTAATAGAAGGGAGGGCAGAAATAAAAGAAAAGGAATAAGAAAGGGGAAGGGACTGCAAAAGGAAAGAGCTGATTGAAAGAAGGGGTGGTTAGAAGCAAAACACTGTTGAGAAGGAAAAGGAAGAAAATTAGGAGAAAAGTATAATTTAGGAAAAATAGTATGGCAGGAAATAAAGAGTTAGTAATTTTAACTGTAAATATGAATTAGATGAACTCTCCCATAAAATGGAAGCAGAAAGCAGATTGGATTAAAAGCCAGAATTCTGTAATATGCTGTTTACAAGAAATATATTTAAAGCAAAGTGATACATACTGAATAAAAGTAAAAGGCTGGAGCAGAATCTATTATGCTTCAGTTGAATAAAAAAAGCAGAGGTAGCAATCCTGATGTCAGTAAAGCAAAGACAAAAATAGATCTAATTAAAAGAGATAAGGAAGGAAACTACATCTTGCTAAAGAACACCATAGATAATGAAGTAATATCAATACTAAACATATATGCACCAAGTGGCATAGCATCCAAATTCCTATTGGAGAAATGAAGAGAGTTGCAAGAAGAAATAGATGACAAAGCTATACTAGTGGGGGATCTCTACTTCACTCTATCAGAATTTAATAAATTGAAACACAAAATAAACAAGAAAGAAGTTAAGGAAGTAAATAGAATTTTAGAAAAGGTAGGTATGATAGACATTTGGGGAAAATTGAATGGAGACAGAAAGGATCATATTTTTTTTCCTTGGCAGTACATAGAAACTACACAAAAATTGACCATGTATTAGGGCATAAAAACCTGAAAATGCAGACAAGCAGAAATAGTAAATGCATCTTTTTCAGATCATGATGAAATAAAAATGACATGTAATAAATAGTCAGGGAAAAATAGACCAAAAATTAATTGTAAATTAAATAATCTAATCCTAAAGAATGAGTGGATGGAACAGTAAATTATAGACACAATCAATAATTACATCCAAGAGAATGACAATAATGAGACAAAATACCAAAAATTTGGGGATGCAATCAAAGCAGTTCTTACAGGAAATTTTATATCTCTAGAAGCTTACTTGAAAAAAAAATAGGAAAAGAGAAGATCAGTGAATTGGGCATGCAAAAATGCCAGAAAAAGAAAAAAAATAAAACTTCCCAATTAAATATTAAATTCCAAATACTGAAAATAAAAAGGGAGATTAATAAAATTTAAAGTAAGGAAAATATTGAACTAATAAACAAAACTAAGAATTGGTTTTATGAAAAAAACCAAAATAGATAAACCTTTAGTTAATTAGAAAATGAAAAAAAAGAAAATCAAATTGCCAATATCAAAAATGAAAAGAGCGAACTTACTAACAATGAAGAGGAAATAAAAGCAATAATTAGAAACTATTTTACTCAACTGTATGCCAATAAGTCTGATAATCTAAGTGAAATAGATGAATGCTTATAAATGCCTAGATTAACAGAGAAGGAAATAAATTACTTAAATAACTCCATTTTAGAAAAATAAATCAAACAAGCTATTAATGAACTCCCTAAGAAAATATGTCTGAGGGGGTAGCTAGATGGCACAGTAGATAGAGCACTGGCCCTGAAGTCAGGAGAACCTGAGTTCAAATCCAGCCTCAGACAATTAATACTTCCTAGCTGTGTGACCCTGGGCAAGTCACTTCACTCCAATTGCCTCAGAACAAAAAATGTCCAGGGCCAGATGAATTTACAAGGGAATTATGTCAAACTTAAAGAACAATTAATTACAATACTATGAAAACTATTTGGAAAAATAGGGTAAGAAGAGCTCCTAGCAAATTCCTTTTATGACACAGATATGGTGCTGATACTTAAACCAGGTAGAATCAAAACAGAGAAAGAAAACTTCCCTAATGAATATTGATGCAAAAATCTTAAATGATACATTAGTAAAGAGAATATAACTCATCACCAGGAAAATACACTATGACTAAGTAGGATTTATACTAGGAATGCAGGGATGATTCAATATTAGGAAAACTATTATTATAATTGACTACATTAATAACCAGACTAATAGAAATCATATGATTATATTAATTGATGCAGAAAAAGCATTTGACAAAATACAACACCTATTCCTATTCAAAACACCAGATAGCATAGGAATGAATGGAGTTTTCCTTAAAATTATCAGTAGCATGTATCTAAAACCATTAGTAAGCATCATATGTAATGGGGATAAACTAGAAACATTCCCAGTAAGATCAGGTGTGAAACAAGGTTGTCCACTATCTCATTATTATTCAATATTGTATTAGAACTGTTTGCTTATAAATAACAGAAGAAAAATAATTTAAAGGAATTATAGTAAGAATGAGGAAATACAATTATCATTTTTTGTAAGTGATATGACAGTATATTTAGAGAATGCTAGAGAAACAACTAAAAACTACTAGAAACAACAACTTTAGCAAAGTTGCAGGATACAAAATAAATCCACATAAATCATCAGCATTTTTATGTTACCAACAAAGTCCAGCAGCAAGAGCTACAAAGAAAAATTCCATTTAAAATAATTGCAGATTGTATAAAATAGTTGGGAATTCACATGCCAAGAAAAAGCCAGGAATTATATCAACACAATTACGAAATACTATTCACACATAAATTTAGATGTATCAAGTGCTCATGTATAGGCCAAGCTAACATAATAAAAAAATGTACACTACCACCTAAATTAATCTACTTATTCAATTCTATACCAATTAAACAGCCAAGAAATTACTTTACAGAGGGAGAATATATAATAAAATTCATCTGGAAGAACAAAAGATCAAGAAGTTCAAGGGAATTAAAAAAAAAAAGTGGAAATGAAGGTTGCCTTGCAGTACCAGACCTAAAACTATATTACAAAGCAGTGGTCATCAAAACCATTTGGAACTGATTACGAAATAAAGTAGTGGGTGGCCCAGTGGATAGAGTATGAGCCCTGAAGTCAGGAAATCCTGAGTTCAAATGTGGCCTCAGACACTTAATACATCCTAGCTTTGTGACCCTGGGCAAGTCACTTAACCCCAATTGCCTCAGGGAAAAAAATAGAGTAGTGGATCAGTGGAATGTGCTAGGTTCACAGGACAAAAAAAGTCAATGACTATAGTTATCCAGTGTTTGCTAAATTTTACTGGAGCTAGATATACTCAAATTAAAGCAGAGTAACCTGATAAGGGGAAAATATTCCAATCTTAAAATACTTTGAAGGGTTGTCAAAATTATAAGACATTTGTAGCACTTTAATGTACACAAAGCACTTTGTTTATCATAAGTTTCAGAAAGGAAGGATAAGCCATACATTGTCAAAGACATACTTTAAAACAGATAAGAAAACTGAGGCCCAGACAGCTGAAATGGCTTCCCCCAGACCATACAAGTATTAAGTAGAAGAGTGAGGATTTAGATTAAGATTTCAAATGTAAGTGTCTTATTCCCCTGCTCCTGTCGGAAACATTACATTATATCTCTTCTCCATGTAGGAGAGAGCCATTTGCTTGACATGTCAAAGCTCAATCAATACTAATGGGAGAAGGCTACCAGGCAGTATTCTTATCTCAATTTGAGGAGGAACTGTCCACAAATAAAATTTATTTAAAATTGGAATAGATTACCTGGATGGGTATTGGTCAGTGGAGATATTCAAGTGGAAGCTGAGTAAAACAGATCCAAGAAATTTTAAACTAGAAGGGCCCACAGATGCCATCTGACCAAAGGGAATCTCATCTCTAACATATCCTGATACATAGACATCCAGGCTGTTGGAATATTCCACTAGAAGAATAAGCAAAGAATTCCTTAACTTTTGTTTTCTCCCTTCTTCCAAACTATGTCTATATCTATCTATAGAGAAGTTTACATATATGTATGTATGTGTGTGTGTTTACTTATAGAACTATGTATATCTATCTATAGATGACCTGTATATATTTAATATATATGTATATCTACATATAGATAGATATCAACTTCTGTCTATCTATAAAGCTAGACATAGATGATGGTTAGACAGGTAGAAAGAGCTAGAAATAGATATGACTATAACTTGAATATCAACTTCTACTTTTCACTCCTGTTTAGAAGCCTTAAGCCTGAATAGAGAAATCTTATCTTTCTTCCACATGCTAATCTTTCATATACTTGAATAAAGTCTTCTATGAGTCTTCTCTATAGTAGACATTTCCAATTTCTCTAATCTATTCTTATATGGTATTTATTCTAGGCCTTTCATCATCCTTGTTGCCCTTTTCTGGACATTCTCTAGCTTTTTCAATGCTATTATTAAACTGAGTTTTCTTAAGCTATTTGTTAGAGATATTAAAAAAGAATATTTGTGTGTCAAATAGCAGTTACACTATCCAGGACTCTACATTTAATGAGCAATCAATCAAACACATATTAAGTGCCTGCTACTGTTTGTGCTGACCTCTGTGTTGAACACAAAAACAAAGGGGGAACAGTTTCTGCTCTTGATGAACTTACTGCTTGAGGAACATGTACAGGAGATGGTATTTGTAATATAGATATCACTTAGAGGTAATTGGAGGAACGAGCAATGATACCTGAAGAGGGGATCAGTAATGGCTTCATATAGAAGATGGCATTTGAGTTAAATTTGAAGAAAACTAGGATTTTTAGAGCAAAGAAGAGCCCACATTGAAGAACAGCAGACAGCTTTTATATCTCCAGTACTTAGGACAGTGCCCCAAGGATCCAGACTGCAGCCAGTAGGTCCAGTATTTTTTGTTGTTGTTTTGTTTTGTTTTGCTTTTGATGGCTTAGTTCCAACACCCACAAATCATTAACTAAGGTAAAACTTACAGATGCAAGCAGAAATGTATCACTAAGTTTAAGATGGAATGTTTTATGACTAGTGAGCTAATGTATTTAAAATAATTGTACATGTATAACCTAAATCAGATTTTTTACTGTCTTAGGAAAGAGAGAGGAGAGAAGAGATGGAGAAAAAATGGAAATAAAAATCTTATAAAAGAAAACATTGAAAACTATCTTTATATTTAATAGGAAAAATAAAATATTATTCAGTGGGGTGAAGGGAAGAGAAAAATTGAATGTTTTACATCTAGTACCAGGGGAACCTCTGGCTGAGAATGGGCAATGCCTTAATGCCTATTCTTATCTGCTCTGATTGTGGAAGAACAGAATAAAACCAAAGTTATATTTTTGATTGGGTGATTTAGTACCTATTAAATTAAGGCTAGGTTTATGTCCTGGGTTGCACATTTAAAAGTATAAATTTTAAGTGTTACATGGAGAGAGTGCCTCCTACTTCTTCAACTAGTAAAATCTTCTGGTAAACCACATATCTCTCCATTTTATGTTCACTCTTTCTAAGGCATGTAAATAAGTGAATGGGCAACTAATACAATATGAACACATTTTACTGTGTAATAGGAGAGACTAGAACCCCATGTCAAGATCATGATTCATCCTAAGTCAGGCAGGGAGCATCAATGAGAGAACAGCTGCAAAGAGAACCCAGGTTCAGATCCTGTTAGCTTCTTTCATTTAAAAATCAGTAGGTTTTTTATTTTGTTTTTTTTCTTTTTCTGCTACTAGCCATAACTATAAAAGGGAATTGAATCAATTCAGAAAGGAATTTATTTTTCCCATTTACTAGTTTTTATTTTTCCCATTACATGTCAAGATAATTTTCACTATCTTTTCCCACTATTAGTTCTGTAATATTTTGAGTTCCAAATTTTTTCTCCCTCCTTCCACTTACTTCTCCCCAAGACAGAAAACCATTTGATCTATGTTATTATACGTGTATAATTATGCTAAACATATTTCCACAATAGCGCTTATAATCTTGATTGCATTGGCTTTGTTTGTGCAAACGCTTTTTAATTCAATAAAATAAAAATTATCCATTTTTTCATTTCATAATATTCTCTATCTCTTTTTTGATCATGCATTCTTTCCTTCTCTAGAGATCTGACAGGTTAACATTGTTCCAGAAAGGATTTGTTAAGCATCTACTACATACTGTCCTGGGAATTGTAGAAAGACAAAAACAAAACAGTTCCCACGTTCAAGAAGTTTATATTCTCCTGAATGCAAGTGGAGGAGAGAAACCAAGCAGATCTCTCTACTCCTATAATTTTACTTCTATAATCACCTATTAGAGAGTTTTTAGAATCCGGACAATTGTTAATTATAACAGAGAAAACATACTATCTTAAATCTTCCAGTAACCTTATGCACCATTCTCTAATTATAGTAAAAATGTAGGGTTAAAAATTCTTAACAGGAGAGACTATAAACCAAACAGGTCACTAAATTCCATGCAGAAGTGCAGGAATCCAGCATATCTTCATTCTAAGGAATTAGAATGACAGGGATAGGACACCAGGATCTCCTAAGCAACTGGTAAAATTAGCCAAAGCCAGCAGAAATACATTCTGACAACAGAAATCAACTTCCATTTTGTATGAGAACCACTACATGAAAGGAAATATTTTAAAGATATTTTAACAGAAGTGAAATTGATTTGACCAGACTTTCCACTTTTAGCTAACTAGGAGATTGAGATGTATACTGTAGAACACAGAGAGCTTGGATGACGCCCAAGCAAATGATTTCCCCTTGTAAAGTTTATGACAATGCTGAGAAATATCAGACACAATTATTATAGGAGATGGTGCAAAAGAGACGCGTTTTAATCAGCAAGAGGAATTATAGGGAGGATACAAGGATGTGAAGAAATTGCTCTTAATAAAATTAAAAGGCAATACTTTGGAATAAATAAGGGTCCTTAGACTGTGTCATATACTAGATTTTTCATAAAGTTCTGTCCTCTGCAATAACATAATTGCATATATTTCTTGGCTAATTCAAACCCCATAGCAGTGCCCTTTGGGGACAGCATTATGGGATGCGAAAGTCATAACTATCAGCTCCTGTAGAGTTCTCCCTGTGTGCTGCCTTCACTTCTCAGGGGGAGGGGAGCTGAATAAATCAGCAGTGCTCTGCTTCTACCTCCTGCTGTATGATTTGGATTGAAGGATTTTTAATAATTTAAATTCATAAGCACAAAATAAGCCTCATCAAATGTAACATGACTCTGCAGGATGTTTATACTACTTCAGCTATATTCCCATATTCTACTCTTCTTATGGAGGGGCTGTTGGGAGCTACTTGTCAGTGTGATACTATGTTAGATTTGGAAGCTCTGTAACGGGCAGCTAGTTGGCACAGTGGGTAGAGTGCTGGCCTGAAATCAGGAAGACTCCTCTTCCTGAGATCAAATCTGGTCTCGGACACTAGCTGTATGACCCTGAAAAAATCATGCAATCCTGTTGCTTCAGTTTCTTTATATAAAATGAGTTGGAGAAAAAAATGACAAAGTACTCCAGTATCTTTGCCAAGAAAATCATAAATAGGCACTAGAGTCAAACACCACTGAAAATGAGTGGACAACAAAAAAGTAATCAGGTTAAGCCTAATTTTAAAATAGATTTTTACTTAAAGGACATTAATAATAATAATAGTAATAGAAGTAGTTATGGTTCTTTGCATATATTATGTTCCGTAGTACTCAGCTCTATGAGGAATATGTGATTGGTATTATCCCTGTTTTGTTACAAAAATTGAGATTCAGAGCCACTGGCTGCTTATAGTTTTGGCACTCATAAGTTTGAGAAACCAAGTCTTTCATAACTCCAATTTGTTTACTTCTTTTTTAAACTATACCGCACTATCAGAAAAGCTTTGGAGAAAATAATACAGGAAAAAGTTAAAGGATGGTATTTATGGTTTAAGAGACATAAAAAACAAAACTATATCTATGTTAATTGTTTCATATTCTAAATTCTTGAGAAGTTATTGAAAGGAAGGATGGCATAATGTTCTATGGTTCCTATATATTTCCTCTATATGAGAGTTGGTGCAGTAGAGATTGGGGAGTAGGGGGATGAAGGAAGAGAGCACTACCTCTATAAGGGCCATTAATCCATGATTCTCACAAAACTATAGCCTGAGGTAAGCCATAGTCTTGCTAACAGCAGGTGTTTCACCTTCATTTTCCGTGCCTAACAGAATTTGCTTCCCATCCGAAGTAGCTGTTGCTATTTTACAGAGATGTTGCTAGCAGTTCTGGCACCTAGATTACCATAAAACATGCTCAGGGCAGTTGCATGAAAAATGCTCTCAGTAAAGTGGGAGGGACTTCAGGGAGGAATTTTAGATCTTGGAATTCATTATTATATATACTTGGGACTCATATACAAGATCTCATTATCAAAGACTAGAATGCCCTCAAAAAGTCATTACAAAGGAGTAAGCTGCCAGGATTGCAGTACCTAGGCCAGAGATATTCTCTTAGCTCCAACCACCTGAGGAAGATTCTTGCCATCTGATAGTTTCCTGTTTTTCCTAATTGTTCTTACTAATTAAATGCTAAGCTTAGTTTCTACTTGGTAAGGGATAACAAGCCTTATCAATATTCTTTGGATTTTGGCAACTCCTGAGTCAACAGCTCAGTTACCCAGGCCTCTTTAAGGTTCAATTGCTTTTTTTCCACTTCAGGCAATAATTCCTCATCCTCATGTCAAGAGAAGAATTTTATTTTTATTATTTCTGTTGTTTCTTTACTTATCCATTAAATCATTTCAAAATATATTTGTTCAGCCACCCATCCATTGATTTATCTATTTATTTATATCTATTTATCTCTATCTAGGTCTTCCAGGACTGTAAAAACAGCATTCTTTGTCCCCATCCTACTACTCATCATCGTGGAATTTTGACCTATGCTTTTTCTGATCCAGGCTGATTTACACCTTTTTAAAAAAGAATGTGGTAGAGAGTTTTCCCTTCCAACTCTGAAGCTTCTAATTGACAATTCCTTAGTGATTTGTTGTTATTGTTGTTGCTCCACTGTGTGTGATTCTTCAAAAACCTCTATTCTTGGTTGTTTTTTTTTTTTTTTGCCAAAGATACCAGTAATTTCCTTTGCTACCTCATTTTATGGTTAAGGAAACTGAGGCAAACAAAATTAAAGGACTTGCCTAAAGTCACACAACTAGTAAGTATCTGAGGCCGGATTTGAATCCTGAAAGATCAGTCTTCCTGATTCCAGGCACTCTATCCACTGAACCTAGCTGTCCCAGTGATTATAAAATTATATTCAAGTTGGCACTTTAAGACTGATTTGCCTTTGCCCCACATCTCAAAGTTCTAAAGATCTTTTCTTCACAAAAACCCTTTAAAACAGGTAGTTCACATATTATCTCCTCCATTTTACACATAAGGTAATTGAGACTTAAAGAGCTCCTATTGCTTAGCCTATGATCTCAGTTTGTTTGGATCATAAACAGGAACTTAGCTTGGTTGATTCTAAATCTAGTGATCTTTTCACTGTATCATCCTACCCGTGCTAATTATGATCACTGTGTATCAAGGTACTTTGACCTTCCCTTCCTGCATCTCTCAGATCAGACAACTACTTGTTTGTTTTTTCCCTTACTCCTGAATTGTGTCTTTGAATTCCATGTGTGTCCTACTTATCTCTTCATGCTCTATTATTTTTTGTCTGTTTCTCAGATCTTTTTTAGCCTACAGTTTCCAATTTCTTTCTGACTGTGATTCCATTTCTTGCTTTTGCCTCTCTCCTTCCCTCAGACTTTCTTAATTCCCTGTATTTGTTCACTCAAACAAATTTGGGTCAACTGCTAGAAAGGATATTGTATTCACCCATGCCATCCTGGGGTTCACATAGCTCAGGGACTGTTGATTGTCCCTTTGGTATAAAACTTAGCTGTCCTTCCTCCCCACAATGTAGGCAGAATATTTTTCATGAAAGTCACTGCTCATTGACACAGATTGTGCATTTAGGACTTAAATAAATTTCCCCCCCAACCTTTTACCTGCCTATAGAGTGTTCTACTCTCAGAAAATGGACCGGATTAGGGGCAGATTTGGAAGTGGAGCCATTACTAACCAAAAGAAGCAAGCATGCATGTCTCATTTTCTTCCCATGTGCCACAGGTGCAATACATCCTCAGTTATCAAGATGCTCATTAAGGTGATACAGCACCTAGCCTGTTAGTGCTAATGTGTGAGGGTGAGAATGTTTTAAACATTTCTTTCACACACTGTACTACAAGTGAACAGAAAGAGTCAGGAATTTTTGAGAACTAAGAAGAAACTAGATAATTCTCAATTAATTTTTCTCTTGTCACTGAGGATTTTAGTGAGCAAAGAGCTCTCAAAAAGTTAATAATTTTATCTGCTTACTTCTTGAGATGATGCTTTCAAACCATTGTGTGTTGATGCAATACTATGTCCAAGTATTTTTTTTTTTTGCTTTTCAAGTCAAAAAGATCTGCCTTTCTTGCATCTGGTCTAAACTCTTTCTAGTGTAGTAGTACATCTTAGTTAATCATTTTCTTCTATCCAAAGACCCATCTAGTTAAGCAAAGGAAGGTATTCAGTCACAAATTAATGATATCTGAGGGCCATGGTGGTTCATTAAAATACACCCAAATTTTAAAATGTCCCTCAGTTCAAGATAGTCCTCTTTGAGCTCCTTTGCAGCAATATGTAAAGGTTTGGAAGAGGGTCAAAGGGTACTAAGGTCTCCCTTACTAGCAATGAGTGCTATACAATGGTGCAATGGGCTACTTGGGGAGATTGTGATATTTTTCACTAGAGTTCTTCAACTGAAGCCTATATGGTCACATTCTAGAATGTTATGAAGAATTTTTTCAGCTCGAATTTGGACTAGAATAGTCCTGGAGCTCTTCTTCATCTCTGAGATTCTATAATTATGTGTGTGAAATGCCTCTCTAACTATATTTTCCTTTTTTCCTTTGCTACATAGAGCAGTGAGGATTTTTTGCTGGATGGGAAAAGAGGAATTATCCTGATATGGTGTCAGTCAAGAGACATGTCTCTAATCTCCTTTAAATGGAGGGAACAGAAAGGCACAATGATAACAGCAGGCAGCTGGGGCCAACTTCTGAGTCCACATCCTGCTTTTTGATAAGCTTGCTATAGCCAGAGCAATATGGAAGACCCTGCCAGCAGCAACAAAAAAAGCCAAGTCTAAATTCTACTCCCTGTGCTGTTAAGCCTTCCGAGTCTTCCAGACTGGGAGTCCATCCCCTGGAATATAAACATAAACAATAGAAGGTTTTTTTCTAGAGTTTCTACCTTTTCATTTGGTGAGCCAAGTGCTGAATGGGCTTTCTGCTGTTTCTCAAAAGTACGTGGCATCTGGCAACAACAACAACAGACCCATATATATTCTTAGTCCTATTGATTCTTTTTTGGAGGAAGGGGAGTCTTCCATACTCTTAAAGATTTACAAGCTTATTTCATTATATATGCATATATGTATATATTCTTGTTATTTTGTAAAATTTACTAAACAAGTTTGTACTGAGTAAATATTACATATAAGTTCATATATACATACATATCACTCCATATATATGCACAGATGTTGGTTTTTGCAGAGAACCATCACCATTGGTTTAACACTATATAAGGAACAATCATTAAAATAAAATGAGTACAAAGGAGAGGTAAATTTTACCAGTACACAAGAACTCAGAGCTCAATCAATTGTTTTGATTGTTTGATCCACAAATGTGCAAAATTTTGATAATGAATTGATAGCTTCATAGGATTAAGGCATAGAATGCTGACTTTCTTTGAATCAGGACCATGGAGAGCACAGGATTTCCTCTGCAGTTCTACCCAATGGGGCAAAGTGAGTCTGGGCCTCTCTAACAAGTGACTATAAACAACACTTGTAATCAAGTGTGATTATATTAGTTTTTAGAATTCTTAATTTTTACCCAATGAAAGAATTGTGACGCTTCTTGAGGGAAGAGGGCAGGGAGAGTATTGAACTATATCCATATTGATATTTTCAGTAAAAGAAGCACCATAAATACAGAGATTTTTCAACTTTATGACTTTATGAAAAGTTCTCTGACAGTTTTTTTCAACAATATGAATAAAGTGAAACCATTTTCTTTGTGCAGTCAAAGGTAGTACCATTTGATGGGCTACTTAGTCAACTTGCCTCCAAGGACTCACAGTGGACATAAGCAGAATTGAAACTTTTCCCTAGGTAATAGTCAAACAGCCCACTTTTGTGTCCATTATCAAATCCTTTAAAAATAACATCATCTACATTAGTAGTGACAAAATGAAATATTAATAGATCCCTGTGGCCCCTATGGGCCATATATCTCAATCCCATTATGTTGTATTATATTTTTATTATATTTTATTAAACATTTCCCAACTACATTTTAATGTTGTCCAGGTCTTGCTCCAGGGTTTTTTTTAAAGACTTACACACTTATGATTTAAATTATCTCATTTATGTGTGATAACCATCTTGTTGGAGCAACTTCTTTACAGATAAAGAAATTCAGGTTTAGAGAGTTCAAGAGACTTTCCCATTGTCACACCTCCAATAACATCAGACATGGATGGATTTCAGAGATTTCATTATTCTGGCATAGTCTCTGAGAGCTCAGAGTTACTTAAATGTCTTGTCATAATAGGACTTTAGTGAAAGAATTGCACAAATAGAGACATGAAACTATCTAGGGTTATCAATAAGTGCAAGATTTTCTTACTTGGAATCATGGCTGGAAGTATACCTCTAGAAACATGGGGACTAATTTAAGTTTCCAAACTTTTTAAACAAATTGAGGAAAGTATCATTTGGTGAATAAAGTTCTAGAAGCTGTGTGAATGTAGAAAAGGAAGTGTCCTGGTACTCTAAAAAAGAGGGTTTTTTGGTTTATTTTGTTTGCTTTTTTAGGTTTAGAGACTAGACTAAAAGAAGGGTCAGGAGAATGAGTAGTAGGGTTAAATAAAACAGGCTAAATCATAGAGGCCAGAGCAAAGAATATAAGACACTGTAAGAGCTTTATAATAAAAAACTTGATATTTACAAAATTCTTTACAGTCTGCAAAACACCTTGCATATACCAAATCCATGGATCCTTATAGTTGTCCTAGGCTGTTGTTTAATTACTTTCATTATCACCACTTTATAGATGAGGAAACTGAAGCAGCAAAAGCTGAAGGAACTTTCTGGGTCACTCAACAAAGGGAGGTCAAGGCAACTGGATGGGTAGGGATAGAGTGGTAAGGAAGGAAGTGTGTCTTCTTGTAGCTTTCTGTTTTAATTAAATATTGATAACAGAATTCTGAACTCAATTATTTTTATGCTATTGAAGAAGCTGTATTGCTGATCTTTTTATTATCATGGGACAAAACCCCAATTCCCCTGTCCCACTAAAGAATTTACAATTATGTAACTTTAATTTATTAGAATGTATGTAATATTAAACATTTCAACTTCTCAGAAAATAACTTTTTTGATGATTCAGAAATCACTTCTGGAATTTGAACAACATAACTATGAAGATTAAATATCATGCTATTTAATATATGTGCCCCTAAAGGGCACTAGTAGCAATAATATAACTATTTTCTTTTTAATCTGGGTGCATATGTGCATGTAGACCAATAGAGGTAGACATTATTATAAATGCAGATGCATCCCCTCCTCCATCTCTATCTTTTAGAATAACATTTCTTTTAAATTATACTCATGGGATATTTCTATATGAAGATTTTCTACATCCTCTGGCTGCCAATATTCTCCACATACCCCCAATTTATTTTATATTTATTTTTTATATACTTGAGTACAAGAAATAAGTGGTGTGGAGAATAGAGAAATATGCTTTTTTTCCGGAGGCAATTGGGGTTAAGTGACTTGACCAGGGTCACATGGCTAGGAAGTATTAAGTGTCTGAGATCACATTTGAACTCAGGTCCTCCTGACTTTAGGGCTGGTGCTCTATCCACTGCACCACCTAGGTGCCCCTGGAGAACTATTTTTGAAACCAGGGATATTTGGGTTCATATCCTGCCTTTGAAAGGTATAGGTTATTTGATCCTGAGCAAGTCACTCAACCTGTAAGTGTTTTAGGCAACCCAACCTTAAGGATCTTACAATCTACTGGGAGGAGACGACACCCAAAAGGAGACAGGAAAGGTGGGAGGAAAGGAAGGAAGATTAAGAGGGATTCATCAGAGTTGACACCAGGCATAACAGCAAATGCAAAATGGAATGAATCTAAAAGGCCAGTTTCTTCCCTATATAGAGGTGATAAAATTATTTAAGATGAATTTAACTTAAGGGGGTCATATCTATCTACCTCTCTACCTACTCATCATCATCATCAACTTCTTCATCTTTTTTTTCCTCTTTTTCTTTTTCCTCTTCCTCTTCTTCCTCTTTTTCTTCTTCTTCTTCTTTCTTCTTCTCTCTTTCTCTCTCTCTCTCCCCTGACATTATCTTCAGACCTATAATTTTAGATAACTCCCCAGTGTGGAAACTCTCCATTGATGCAGATTAACAACTCATCTGAAACGTACAGTCAGCAAGTTACTTGGTACTCTGAGAGCCCCATAGGAAAAATATAACAGATAGGCAATATATAACAAGTATAGGACATAACAGGTCTTTCTGACTGAAAGCCAGACTTTTATCATCTATGTAGCCATACATGTATATGCACACACACACACACACACACACACACACACACACACACACAAACATATATACAGTAGGAAAAGTACTGGATTTGGATCTGGATTAGAATTCTAGCTCTGCCACTTATTCTTTTTCCCTTTGGGCAGGAAATATCACCTCTCTTCTCTTTGTTTTCCATATCTGTTAAATGAAGGAATTGGGTTAGATTAAATCTGATGTCCCTTCCAGCTCTGAATATATGATTCTTAATATAAATATATTTTTCTTAATATAAATATATGCACATGCATGCATACATACATGCAAATTACTTATTGTCTATGCTCTCTCTCTCTGTCTTCTCTCTCTCTCTCTCTTTTATGAAGCCTGTGCACATAGATACTTTACGTGTTTTTATTTATCCTTATGGGATATAAGTGAGGAATCTTCCTTCTAATGCATATAAGTTAATGATGTACCAGTAACAATCTTGGATACTTTCCAAGATACAAATAGATTAAAGTCCCTTGCACTTGCCCACTGTCTATTAGAGGTTGCATGTCAACCCAACTTGTTCTTTCTCTAAGGTCAGCCTTCTACTACTCCATGTCTCTCATATGTATGTATAAATAGACATAAGAGGAGAAAAATAGCATTTGATTGGTTTCTTAATGGAATTCATAGACAAGATTTCTGATGGTACCTTTACTTTTATTTACACACACACACATATTTTTATATATATATATAATATGTGTGTATGCATATGCATATATAGATACACATATCATGAATATGATACACATACATTAAATAATATATTAGTGACTTTTTGTAATTGTTTTACAAGAATATAGATATAGCTATATTGATGTATAGCACATACAGATATATGACATATAGATGGATCATATTTAGAGTTACATTAAAAATCCAACCATACATACATACATACATATGTATATATCTTCTGGAAATGAAGGGGAAAGACAAAGAAGTTAGGAATATTTAATTAAATGCAAGAAAGTCAAGAAAAGTGAACTATGAGGCTCAGCCTGGCACATCTTCCCAGAAGAGGCTTTTATAGTCAAGATTCAGAGACACTGCAACTCAAATTACAATGATGTCTATGGAACAACAAAGAGGTCAAGAACTTTCCAGAGCATTGTCTAAGAGAGCAGCTACAAATATCTAAAGAAGATAAAAAGGTAGAAATTAATAAATACTCTTACGTGAGAATGCAATTTGAAAACACTGACTAGTAAGAGTTTTGAGTTTTATTTTAACATTCAACATAGAGAAAATCATTAGGCTTTGAACCAAAATCACAATTCCTAGTTACCAGTATGCTACACCTGAAAGAAGGTATCTTTATGGGGGAGCAAGGATGTAGCCAGTAAATCTTCATGTGCAGAATTCCCCAGGCTTCCCTGACATTCACGATGCTGATACTATAAAGAGGAATCTGACTTTGAAATATTAAAATTAGACCTGAAAGACTTTTTCATTTTATTTCCTCTTCCTCAGGTTGGATTGTTTGGAATGGGAAGAAATGTGTGTAGGCAGGGAAGAAAGAGTGAGATTCTTATGTATTAAGAACTTTGGGGAATCTGCAATGCACAGAAATGAACAACTGTGATTTCATTTTCACTCTTAGTTCTCTGGAGAAGGGAATGAAATCCTTTCGTGTTTTGGGGCAGAAGAGTCCAGTGTACTCTATCTCTCCTGATGGATATGAGCCATAAAGGAAGAGTTCCTAGTTAAAAATTGCTTTAAAGGGTCATTTTATGAATATTCTGATTTTGACTATCTACATATAACTACAAGTAGGAGATAGCTTCTTTTGTCAATAAAAAATTATCATAAACTTCCCAGGGAGGTCCTAAATAGATGCATTTTAACATAATATGATGATATGATATAAGGAATTACTGTATTGAGATATGGAATTTAAAATACTTTACACATAATTGGCATGTTTTTGTATGTATATGTGCACAAATGTATATATGAGTGCATTTGTGTAAAGAAACTTATATACATGCATATATGTATGGACACATTTGTGTTATATATGCCTAGACCTTTATACTGCCTATATCAATGCATATATATGTATAATGTATCCATATATGCATATAATACATATATCTTTAAACAGACTATACTTAAACCTTTACACAGATCCATATCCATATATGTGGGCTGGGTTTCTTATTTTATTGAAATAGAGAACTTTCCTATAAAGCAACTTTTAACTTTTTGCAATATAGATGTAAGTTGGTACCTTTTGGGGGGTAATTTATTATCTTTTATAATTTATGGGTTCTAGAGTTAGTTGCCTAAAGAACTAGGAGGTTAAATGCCTTGCCCAATGTCATATAGTACTGTGTGTTAAAGACAGCCTTTAAACCCATTGATTTCTATCTCTAATTCCAGATCCCGGCTTGTTCACACAGCATTTGCTATCAAGGATAATGACTTTGAACATTTAGGGGCTGCACAACAGGTATGTTTCTGTGATGTTTGGGGAAAAAAATATTGCCTGACAGCAAGTAAGATCGCAACATAATCCTGGACTCCATAGAGAAATGCATTCTCTTAACTTCTATTCTAGGAATCTGGATGCCATACCACTTGGTGCATATATGTTTAGTATTGATATTACTTCATTATCTATAGTACCCCTTAGCAAAATGTGGTTTTCTTCCTTATCTTTTTTAATTAGATCTATTTTTGCTTTTGCTTCATTTTCGTAATGACTACCCCTGCTTTTTTTTTTTACTTAACCTGAAACATAATAGATTCTGCTTCAGCTTTTTACCTTTTCTCTGTATGTATCACTCTACCTTAATTATAATTACTTGCAAAAAACATATTGTAGCATTTTGACTTTTAATCCAATCTACTATCGACTTACATTTTATGAGAGAGTTCATCCCATTCACTTTCACTGTTAAAATTACTAACCGTATTTCCTGCCAACTTATTGTCTCCAAGTTATACTTTTTTCTTTCTTTTTCCTCTTTCCTCCTCCACAGTATTTTGATTCTGACTACCACCTCTCTCAAACAGCACCCCCCTTTTACAACCCTTTGCCCTTTCTTATCCCTTTCCCCTTCTACTTCTGTTCTTTTTTCCATTAACCTCCCCCTTTCCTTTGCCCTTTCCTCTTCTACTTCCCTATAGGTTGAGACAAGTTTCTCTGTGAACTAAATATGTCTGTTATTCTCTCTTTGAGCTAAATCCAATGACAGTAAGATTCATACAATATTCATCCCCCACTCTTCTTTCCCTCATTAGTAATGGGTCTTTTTTGCTTCTTCATGAGATGTAATTTACACCATTTTAGCTCCCCTTTCTTCTTCTTCCAGTACAATCCCCTTTCCACCTCTATTTTTTAATATCATCACAATAAAATCAAATTATACCTTCACCCTTTAAGTATATCCATATCAGAGATACAGTTCTCAAGAGTTAAACATATCATCTTCCTACAGAGGAATGTGAACCTTTTAACTTTTAAAAAGGCCCACATTTTTTCTTTCATTTTTGTTTTTATGCTTCTCTTGAGTTCTGTATTTGAAGATCAAATTTTCTGTTCAGCTCTGGCCTTTTCATCAGGAATAAACAAAATTCATCTGTTTCATTGAGGGTTCATCTTTTTCTCTGAAAGTTAATGTTTAATTTTTCTGGATAGTTGATTCCTGGCTGCAATCCAAGTTCCTTTGCCCTGTGGATATCATATTCCAGCCTTTTGACCCTTTAAAGTGAAAGCTGCCTGGATGATTGCAATATTTTCTGTGATCTGATAATTCTGAAATTTAGCTGCAATATTCTTTGGAGTTTTCATTTTGGTTTTTCTTTTAGGAGGTGAGCAGTAAATTCTTTCAATGCCTAGTTTACCCTGTGGTTCTAATATATTAGGATAATTTTCCTTGAGGATTTCCTGAAAGATGTTGTATAGACTCTTTTTTTCAGAAAATTTTCAGAAAGTCCAGTAATTCTTAGATTGCCTTTCCTAGATCTGTTTTCCAGGTCAGTTGTTTTCCAATGAGGTATTTTACATTTTCTTCTATTTTTTTCATTTTTTTGGTTTTTGTTGGACTAATTATTGATATTTCCTCATTTCATTCACTTTCATTTGTTCAATTCTAATTTTAGTGAATTATTTTCTTCGGTTAGCTTTTTAATATCCTTTTCTATTAGGACAACTGAAATTTAAATGAGTTGTTTTGTTCATTGCCCCCTCCCCCATTTCACCAATTCTGTTTTCCAAGGAGTTGGTTTCTTTTTCCATTTTGTCAAATCTATTTTGTAAGGAATTATATGCTTTCTCCATTTCATCAAATCTATGTTGTAAAATGTTATATGGCTTTTCCATTTATCTAAATCTATTTTTAAAGCAGTTTTCTTCAGATGTTTCCTTTTCCAAACTCTCCTGCAAAGTTCTCATTTCCTTTCCCCCTTTTTCTTCTCTCTTTTAAGAATCTTTTTGAATTCTTCTAAGAGAGCCTTGTGAGATGGAGACCAAATCATATCATTCTTTGGGGCTTCATCTAAAGATGGGTTGCCTTTAGTGTCCTCAGGCTTTTGTCCTCTGTTCTTCTTTGTCTCCACAAAAGCTATCTATGATCAGAGTTCATTCTGCTTTTTTCTCATTTTTATTTTTTATTTTTTTAAAATTTTTTTATTAAAGCTTTTTATTTGTATAACATATGTATGGGTAGTTCCTCAGCATTGATCTTTACAAAGCTTTCCATTACAAATTTTACCCCCAGTCTCCTCCCCTCCCCTAGATGGCAGGAAGTCCACTACATGTTAATAATGTTGAAATGCTTGAGAAGTTATGCAAGAAAAATCCTATCTACCTGAAAAAAAAAAAAAGAATCAGAGAAAGGCAACACAATGCAAGCAAATGTCAATAGAGATCCTGAAAATGTTACGTTGTGGTCCATATTTCATTTTCCTCTCTCTGGGTGAATATGGTTTTCTTCAGTGAACAATTGGAACTGGTTTGAGACAATTCTTTGTTGCAGAGAGCCATGTCCATCAGAATTGGTCATCATGTAATACTGTTGTTGCTGTGTATGATGATCTCCTGGTTCTGCTCGTTTCAGTCAGCATCAGTTCATGCAAGTCCCTCCAGGCCTCTCTGAAATCATCCTGCTGATCGTTTCTTACAGAGCAATAATATTCTATAACATTCATATACCATAATTTATTCAGCCACTCTCCAATTGATGGGCGTCCCTTCAGTTTCCAGTTTCTAGCCACTACAAAAAGGGCTGCCACAAACATTCTTGCACAGGTGGGTCCCTTTCTCTCCTCTAAGATCTCTTTGGGATATAGGCCCAGTAGAAACACTGCTGGGTCAAAGGGTATGCACAGTTTGACAACTTTTTGAGCATAGCTCCAAATTGCTCTCCAGAATGGTTGGATCCGTTCACAGTTCCACCAACAATGTATTAGTGTCCCAGTTTTCCCACATCCCCTCCAACATTCATTGTTATCTTTTCCTGTCATTTTAGCCAATCTGACAGGTGTGTAGTGGTACCTCAGAGTTGTCTTAATTTGCATTTCTCTGATCAATAATGATTTGGAGCAACTTTTCATATGACTAGAGATGGTTTTAACTTCATCATATGAAAATTATCTGTTCATATCCCTTGACCACTTATCTATTGAAGGGTGGCTTGAATTCTTATAAATATGAGACAATTCTCTATATATTTCAGAAATGAGGCCTTTATCAGAACCATTAAATGTAAAGATGATTTCCCAATTTGATGCTTCCCTCCTAATCTTGTCTGCATTTGTTTTGTTTGTACAGAAACTTTTTAACTTAAGATAATCAAAATTATCCATCTGGTGTTCAATTAGGAGTTCCAGGTCTTCTTTGGACATAAATTTATTCCATCTCCACAGGTCTGAGAGATAAACTACATTACGTTCCTCTAACTTGCTTACAAAGTCCCTCTTTATATCTAGATCATGAACCCATTTAGATCTTATCTTGGTATGTGGTGTTAGGTATGGGTCAAGCCCTAATTTCTTCCACACTAGTTTCCAATTTTCCCAGCAGTTTTTGCCAAATAGTGAGTATTTATCCCAAAAGCTGGGGTCTTTGGGTTTATCGAATACTAGATTGTTAAGGTTATTGCCTAGATTGTCCTGATATCCTATCCTGTGCCACTGATCGACTGCTCTATTTCTTAACCAGTACCAAACGGTTTTGATGACCGTTGCTTTATAATATAGTTTTAGGTCTGGTACAGCAAGGCCACCTTCATCTGCCTTTTTTTTTTCATTAATGCCCTTGAAATACTTGACCTTTTGTTCTTCCAAATGAACTTTGCTACTATTTTTTCTAGATCTGTAAAATAATTTTTTGGGAGGTTGATTGGTATGGCACTAAATAAGTAGATTAGTTTGGGTAGTATTGTCATTTTTATTATGTTCGCTCTGCCTACCCATGAGCACTTAATATTTTTCCAATTGATTAGGTCTGATTTTATTTGTGTGGAAAGTGTTTTGTAATTTAGTTTGTATAGTTTCTGACTTTTCCTTGGCAGATAGATTCCCACATATTTTATCCTATCATCTGCTATTTGGAATGGAATTTCTTTTTGTATCTCTTGCTGCTGAACTTTGTTGGTAATATATAAAAATGCTGATGATTTATGTGGATTAATTTTGAATCCTGCCACTTTGCTAAAGTTGTGAATTGTTTCTAGTAGTTTTTTAGTTGAGTCTCTAGGGTTCTCTAAGTATACCATCATGTCATCTGCAAAGAGTGATAATTTGGTTTCTTCATTACCTACTCTGATTTCTTTTATCTCTTTTTCTTCTCTTAATGCTAAAGCTAACATTTCTAATACAATATTAAATAGTAATGGTGACAGTGGGCAGCCTTGTTTCACTCCTGATCTTATTGGGAATGGTTTTAGTTTGTCTCCATTACATATGATGCTTGCTGATGGTTTTAAATAGATGCTACTGATCATTACCAAACATTCAAAGAACAATTAATTCCAATACTACACAAACTATTTGAGAAAATAGGGACAGAAAGTATACTACCAGAATCCTTCTATGAGACCAATATGGTGCTGATAGCTAAACCAGGTAGGGCGAAAACAGAGAAAGAAAACTATAGACCAATTTCCCTAATGAATATTGATGCAAAAATTTTAAATAAGACATTAGCAATGAGATTACAGAAAGTCATTACCAGGATAGTACACTATGACCAGGTAGGATTTATACCAGGGATGCAGGGCTGGTTCAATATTAGGAAAACTATCAGCATAATTAATTATATTAATAACCAAACTAACAAAAACCATATGATTATCTCAATAGATGCAGAAAAAGCCTTTGATAAAATCCAACACTCTTTCCTATTAAAAACACTAGAGAGAATAGGAATAAATGGGCTTTTCCTGAAAATGATCAGTAGCATCTATTTTTTCTCATTTTTAAAGGTTGAGATCTATTCTTAGGGCAAAGGGGAAATTGTCCCAAACTTCCTCTACAACTCACAGTAGCTACTCACAGTAGCTAACAGCACAGTAGCTGCCCTCAAGCTGGTGCTGCTGATTTCCTTCCTGTTCTGGATAGGTGTGGCCAAATTCAGCATTATTCTGGGGTTTAGGGCTTCACTAACTTCCTTTTGTAGTTGTGTTGCAGGTTTCCTAGCTAGTCTGCTGATCTGCTGGCTTATAAACTAGGACAGAGTAGCAAATTCAGCCACTTCCTTCCATGCCTGATTGAAATAGACCTTTTCTGAAATTCTTCCAAAATATCTCCTGCTGGAAATTTATTACAATCCAAATATTTGTGTCTTCTGTCACTCCAAAATCAGTTTAGAGGTTTGATCTGGTGTTGACCTTAGGGAAGCTAGGAAGAGCTCAGACAAAGACCTGTCTAATTTCCACCATTTTCGATCTGCCCCACAATGATCAGTTATTTGAGATATAATTCAGCACACTGAAAACTTCACAATTAGTTCTCATTATCAGTTAAAACTGGCTCCAGCACACATCTACCCGAAGGAGACAAAAGCAGTTTTTGAGGAAATCAAGTTACTAGGAAACAAGGCATAAATGAATTGCCTTCATTGTGGCCAATTTCAGAATTATTACATCCTTCTTATTCTTTTAATGCCCCATCCATATGAATAATAAGAAGGAATGATCTTAGGAAAATATTTCATAATGCATAGCATATTATAGTGTATCTTATGACCAGTGATCCATAATCTGAGATATCAAGTCTTGTGGATTTCTCCAAAATTACTCTTTTTAATCCATTCCAGAAGACCTAAGACTTCCCCAGAGACACCCAAAATGCAAACTGTTTCCACTTTTTTATATGAAAGAGCCTTCAGCTTCCATAAAAGCAATTCCACTTTCTCTCCATGAATTTCAGATTCACAATATTAGCCTGTCACTTAGATGCTACTAAAAGAATAATTCTTGTACTGGAGGCTGATAGAATGATGAACACATAATTTAGTGAGCTGTTCTCTCCCTTAGGGACAGAAAGAGTTTTCTAGATTTATTATTAAATTATAAAGAGTTAAAAATGCTGCTGGAAAGAAATTTTGCACTTGGGATTGCAAGAGAATCAATCTCTAACTTTCCATTAAAGATTCCCCATATACCAGATTTCCTTTAGGGACCTATATAGACCTCAAGACCTTAAGTTCTACCCTAATATTTACAAGAAAACCTCATTCCCATCAGAATTGCTCAGTTTAATAAAATCAGAATAGTAGGAAGGCAATGTATAGCCTTGCTCTGCTCACCTCATGACACTGTTCTTTAATGTTCTTCTATCTCCACAGCCATAATTTCTCCTTTTCTATCTATAAGTCTGGCTCCAGGAGGTCTTAAGTCTCTACCACTGTCCCTAGTTTACATTATCCTTTGTGCCATCTGTTTCCCTTTTCTCCTGGGGTCCTGAAATTGATGTTAGATCCTGATTTTAGATTCTTTTTTCAATCCTGGGACTCTGCTATATTTTCACTAGTTCTTTGCAGCTGCATCACAGGAGCCTATAAGAGTTCTTCAGGAGATACTGTATTCTTAAGCTTTATTCCAACTCTACTCCATTTTTCAATTTGGTTCTCTCATTTACAAGATCTGCTTATCTTCTCCCTCTCATTCTTTCCCAAAAGGTCTATTCCTTCTCAAAATCAATCCATAGGGTCCTTCCTCTTGAATTCTAGGACTTTTGCTTTTTTTACTTTCACTATTTTCTAAATTTGCCAGGCTCAGAATATAGGATTCACTTCAAAGGAAAGAATGGAGTATTACCATGATGCTATAGTACTTCTAGTTTGACCACAATGAAATGTATAAACAACAATTTAGTTCACATTTAGATAGTGCTATGTAACTTTTACAAAATGACTTCATTGTAATAGGGAGGTAGTGAAAGATATGCAATGAAAATATTAGTCTCCATTTGCAGGTGAGTAAACTGAGACTCAGAGAGGTCCTAAAATTTTATGGCTAAGAAGTCTGAGAGACAGAATTTAAACACAGTTTCTCTGAATAAAGTCCGTGGACACCAGATTATTTCAGAGAGCTCTGATATTGCTTTAGTCGTCTCACAGAATACTTTGAAGAGACAAATCAGTGATTACATGTTGAATTATACGTTACATTGTGATAGTTTTATATTCCTTCAGGGAGAAGGAAAGTGCTATCTTGGGTTTAATTACTATTGTTATGTGCCTCCAAACATAGTTTTTCAGGTGTTCTATTTTGAGGACTGGACTCTAGAGCTGCTTTCTCTGGCAAGTGTTCTGCTATTCTATATGAACCCAAATTTAGAAATGGATTGTTAAGTCTGTCTCTTCAACAAGCAGGTACAAGACCCAGTGAATGGAGCATTGGATCTGGAGTTAGGAAGTCAAGTTCAAATTCATCCTCAGACATTTATTAGCTATGTAGCATTGGGTAAATCACTTAATCCATTTGTCTTAGTTTCCTCAATTATAAAATGAGGGGTTGTAATAGGACTTATCTCACAGGGTAAATGACATATGAAACAATATTTGTAAAGTGCTTAGCACAGTACTAAACACATAATAATAGTAGGCACATGATAAATGTTTATTTCTTTCCTTTCAATATCTCTTGTCTCTGTCTCTGTTTATTCTTGGTTCCATCCCTCGAAGTAGACCTCTATACTTGGGCTATTGAAACAACTTCTTATTGGGGCTTACCTCTTTTACATTTCCCCATCCCTTTCCAATCCATTCTTCATACAATACAATATCATTGTCAGGTATCTTTTTTTCAAAGTTCAAATCACAATATGCTTTGATTAAATACTCTTAGTAGGCCCCTATTGTCTATTGAGTAAAAATTAAAAGCTTTACTCGGTATTTAAAGACCTCTTCAATGAGCCATTTGTCTTGCTTTTTTAGTAACAGTTCAGAATTTCCACCCTTCTTGTAATCAACTTTCCAGATTGATGGAACTTCTCATCATTCTCTAACTCCATTTTAAAGCTTTTTACCATGCTTTTACTGTTATTGTACCTTGTCTATGGAATATCCTATTCCCTTCTCTTTACTTGTTCCATTCCTTCTGTCTTTAAAATTTAATTCATGTTACTCTTCTATTAGTATTCGAATATACTTCCAGACTTTATGTGACATTTTTTGCACTTCTCAATGTATATACATAAAAAGAAAGAAAGATATAGACATATATACATCCATCTTTATATATGTATGTGTGTATATTTATATATATGTATAGGTATATAGTATTATAGTTTTGTATTCCATATACCCAATTAAATTGAAAATTCTATAAGAATGGAAACAGTGTGATACACAGAGCTATGCATATAGAAAATGTTTAATCAATAGCTGTTAAAATGTTACCCTGTTTGAGGTTAGGAGAATATGAATTGATATAAATCTCCATCTATATGAGAAATAATGGAAATAGATGTATTTGTTCTTCTACCAATGGAGAGTAAAACCAGGATCCATTGATCTTCTCATTATCTTATCTTATCTTTATTCATTGTGTGTGTGTGTGTGTGTGTGTGTGTGTGTGTGTAGAAAGGTTTACAAATATTACAGATTGGCTAGAGTTTCTTAATTAAATGTAGAAAACTTCCAGTCTTTAAATGACAATTTTTATGATTTTCTGAAGTTTCTTTGTAACTGGAAAGATATTTCCCACTAATTAATGGCCTTTTGTATTTTCTTCTGCCCTACTTAAAAAAGATAAAACTTTCTTTTTCAAATATGTAATTATCTTAAAAGTTTTCTCCTCTAACAATATAAATAAAGCTTGTGAGGGACTGTGTTTGGCAGTATAGCCATCTGCCTTCCTGATCACTGAAAGCAAAGCAGATATCAGCAGAAGGAATTTTTATTAGACATGAAGGAAAGTTTTTAACTCTATCATCAAGAAGACACAAACAAAGCAAAGTGGGAGTATATGGGATCCCTTTACTACAGGGAAGTTTTTAGAAAATAGAAATGTTCGGAGGATGAAGAAAACATTCCATTTTATCTCCCATCTATCTTCATTCCTAGATAACAGGCCCTCCCCACTTCTAATGCTCATCTGAGAAACTACCTCCTCTGGGAAGCTTCTTCTTCTTCTTCTTCTTTTTTTTTTTTTTTTTTTTTTTGCTTTTTTGCTGAGGCAATTGGGGTTAAGTGACTTGCCTAGGGTCACACACTAGGGAATGTTAAGTGTCTGAGACCAGATCTGAACCCAGGTCCTCCTGACTTCAGGGCTGGTGCTCTATCCACTGCGCCACCTAGCTGCCCCGAAGCTTCTTCTGATAGTGCAGATTAGTGCACATTAATTAATTTGTGCACATACTATTTTTGTGTGGTAGAATATACACACAAGGGAAAGGGAATGAACTGTTATTTTTTTCCACATTTCTCCCAGAACCTTGTATATCAACCTGTTTTGAAAATTTCCAAAGTACAAACTTGTTCCACTGATTTGGATCCATCATTTGCCTGTGATTCATCATCTCAGAGAATTGTCTGGGGTTTCTGAAATGTTAAGTGGGCACATGGTCCCATAGCTAGAATATGTCAGAAGCAGGATCTGAACTCAAATTTTTCTAACTCCAAAACCATTCCTCCATTCACTATACCATGGTGCCTTTTGCCTTCCATTTAGGAGACATTCTACTGTGTGTTGAATTAAATTGAATTAAAAAGGAAGAATAACTTTTTCTAGTAGGATAATAAATGTGGCTTTGATAATTTTTCCCCTTGGCTCCAACTGCATTTATTTTTATATATGTTGCTTACTCAAAGTGTAAGTTCCTAAAGGACAGAGCTATTATAAAGAATTGCTCACTTTACCAAAGTGTGAACAAGAATAAGAAGATGTGAATTCTCAGATATATTCTGAGGTATATACTTATGAGTCAAATCTCAAAACCATTTACATTTTGTTGAGATCTTTACCAACCTCATGTCCCTTGGTTCTTATCTTTGTCCACAACTGAACAACACAGAGTGATATGCCCTTGACCAAAGGAATTCTGCCTTTCTGGTGCATATATAATTGTCAATTTCTCCTAAAGCCTAGGTCCACTAACTTTGGTTCTGAGAGATACCAGTAATACCCAGAAGCAGATAAATAGATAAGGAACTGTCATTTGGCTATAGCTCATAGGAAGCCCTTTTTTACAAACCCTACAAGTTCTCAAACTTTCCTAAACCAGAAATTATGTGCCAAAAATAAAGCAACTTCAGTTGTTTCCATGATCTAAAATACCACAAATACAAAACAAAGTTTAAAAAAAGAACCCAAACCATGTACTGATATTCACTAAATCTGAGCTTACTTAGAAGTGTTCTTCCATTTTTCATGCTACTATCATGAAACAATACAAGCAGAACCAAGGACACAACACAGATTTACATCGTAACTCACTCCTAGACCTTGGTCCCCTATGCCTTTTTTGAGTACCACAGAGATCATAACTCCAGGCTATAGAATTTTCCTCTGGCCTTGACAGCCAGCTTGGCCACAGTCCTCAGAAGCAAAAGCTTGCCAGGGGCTGCAATCCAGAATCACTAATTCTGCAAATAAATATCTGAACTACTAGTACCTCTGAACTGCTGACACAAGGCCAAAGAACTAAGGAAGAGAGGGAGTAGGATAAGTGACCAGAACACTTCACTGAATGCAGGGACGTGTGCAGCATTCCACTCAAACTGAGGAAAGAGCAGTGAATATGGGGCCATTTCTTACCCCCAAAAGCCAGAAGACAGAGACTAGTGAATTGCCCAAAATGGAAAGTTTCTGAGACCGTGAGGAAGCCACAATCAGAAGGAAGAATGAAGCATCTCTGAAGAGGCAGACAGGAGACACTACTGATAGAATCTGGCAATACCCTATCTATAATTGACTGATTCTTCTGTGAGATTGCATTATACTATAGGAGGGTACATGAAAGGGGAGGAGAAGAGCAGAAGAACTGAGAGGATTGATGTGCTAAGGACAAGTCAAGGGCTAGCATGATGGAAAGGTGACCTCTGTGTTCTCAGAAAGAAGAGTCTACAGGAAAGTAAATAAGGAGAAGGGGGAAAAATTTGAAAACATGAGAAATGGAAGGAGGCTTTTCTTATTTTGGAGGGGGGATCTTGTTCTATGGATAAATAAAAGGAGGTGAAGACTTTACACCAACAAGAGGCTAAGGGTCTTAATGTTTAAATAATCTACTTGTCCTAGGAAGGAGTGGAGTTGGAACCACTGTAGGTGATTGGCAACTGGAGGGATAGGAGATCATGGACTTAGGAAGGAGATTTCCAGGCAAATGTAGAAAAATAAAAGGTCAACAAGAAACACATAGACAAATGGAGGGAGAGAGATGGGGGTGGTTCTTTACCATAGAGTAATGCCATCTCTGACAATTGTAATATATATATATATATATATATATACATATATGCATACATATATATAAAGCATTGTTTTGAAAGTTAGGTACAATAGAATAGAGTTATCCATGGGGTAATCCCTATAAGGCAGTGGCAGAAAGTGTGAGTGAAAAGTGGAAGCTTTGATGGTATGAAGAATGAAAAAAAAGAGAGAGAACAGGAATCAAAGAACAAGTAAACAAAAAGAGAAGATAGATAATGAAAGGAGTAAAAAACAGTTTTTCCAGAAGGAACACACACACTCACACACACACACACACACACAAACACACACCCACCCACTATTAGCAAGACTAGCTGAAGGGAAGAGAGGAAGGGAGAATCTATATGATTGAGAAGAAAAATGAGGGGGTAGATATATATAACCATTTATATATATAAGCAGGAGACAGGAAGTGAAAAATAAAACCCTAAAGGAAAGGAATAACAAACTAGAAGAGAGAATCAGAGGTAAGAACAGAGTCAGTGTGAACAGGAGCAACTTTAAAAAAATTAAAGTAAAATAACTGAAGGAACATAAAAGGGAGAAAATCATAAATTGAAAAGCTCCAATTTTATAGAATGATGGAAGAAATATAAACCTAACTTTAAATGTGACTAGATTAAATAATGCAATATAAGTCCAAAGCCAGATATAGGGTTACCTGAAGTATTCTTTACTACTATCTTTAATGCTCCACATTTATGTACTTTGACTCTTAATCTGATTGAACTACTATATGACCCTTTCAATTTGGCATTCCATTTGTCACTTATGGATATTATCACTCAACATCCTCTACTAAGGAATACTTATAACATACACCTCTCATCATTGACTTTCAAAATTCTTATCACCTTTCAAAGCTTCACTAAGTCATTCAATCTATAAGCATTTATTAAGAAGCTATTATGTCTTAGGTATGGAGATAAGTGTTTGGGTATAACAGTTTCAGTGAAATTTTCTGGTTTTCCTCATATAAATATATATTTTTCTTAAGAGCAGGGATATTTTCCCTTCCCCCATCCTTTTTAAAAAAAATCTTCAGTGTCTTAGCACAGTGCTTTGAATATTGTAAACAGTTAATGAATGCTGGTTAAAATTATTTCACTGAACTAAATTAATTATAATCCCACAATTCCAGAAATATTGAAAATTAATATTACCTAAGAAGTCAGTTGAAGGTCATTATTGAGGACTCTGATTTGGACAACTGTCCTTTGTTAGTTGAAAAAATAAAAATCTTAAATCCTTTAGCTAGTATTCCTGTTGTTTAACCCTTCTTATTACTCATTTGATAAAGTCAGTCACATGAGAATATTAGAGATTTAATGTATTATATTTAAATTTTAAGAGGACCATAGGGAGAGAACAATCTTAACAGAAGAGTGAGTCACTAATGGATGATAGATTTATAAGCATACTGGTAGGGGGGTGGGAAGGAAAGACTGGACCAGTGATATTTTTCTGTTACTGTATGTCCTGCTCTTACAATCACATCATTTAAGCAATCTTAATGTTTTCCACTCTAAGATCAACCTCGTTAAATAGGATTTGATTTCACAGTATCTCTTTTAGTTGACTGTTACCCCTCCCAGTTCCTATAAACTAATTAACAAGCATGTAAGAGATTATTGTATGTTTGGCACTATGCTTAGAACCGAGCATCTAAAGACAAAGCAAAATAGTTATTGCTTTCAAGGACCTTATAATCTAATAAGAGTGATGGCATAGATATGTAAAAGACATATCCAAGAATAAAAGAGCCTAGTAGCTTGGAGGGACTAGACATAATCTCTTTCAGTATGTGGTACTTGTACTGAGTTTTGTAGAAAAACAGGGATTACAGGAGACAATAGCATGAACAGAGAACATTTCAGGTATAAAGGGACAATCATGCAAAGGCACAGTGTTAGCATAGTGTTTTATGTAAAAAAAACAAATCAGCAAATCAGCCACTGTGACCATATGTGACTTTGAAAGAGAGTGGGAGGGAGTAATTTGTAAGTAGAACAGAAAGGTCTGAAAGGGGTCAGGCAACCAGAAGTTTATTTCCTGTATAATAGAACTCCATGGAGTTTATTAAATAGAGGTATAATGTGGTCAGATTGAGAAAATCATTTCGTGGCTTCATGATGGATAAATTGGAGTGCAAAAAGGCTGAAGAAAAGGAGATTTTTGATTAATAGGTTATTGCAAATCAAGGTGGTAGCTGTTTTACTGGAGAGAAAGGGTATATCTGGGAAATATAAAGATAAAATAACAAGATTTGGCACTTGATTGAAAATGAGAGGTGAATGAAAAGAAAGAGTCAAAGATGATAATAAGGTTGCAACCTAGTTAACTTGAAGGAAGGTAGTACCCCTAAATAGTCAGAAGTTCAGAACAGAGGTGAGGGGGGAAGTAATGAGTCCTATTTGGGGCCTGATGAGTTTTAGATTCTTATAGTACCCAAAATAGAAAACTATGTATGGCATTGGCTGATATGGAAATGAAGCTCAGGATAGAGATTAGAATATATATATATATATATATATATATATATATATATATATATACATATATATAAATTTAGGAGTCATCTGTATTGAGATAATAATTAAGCCTATGGGAACTATTGATATCTTAAGTAAGAGAGTGTAGGGAAAGAAAAGAAAACAGACAAAACCTGGAATAAATTCATAGTGGTCATGATATGGAAAAAGATGCAGCAAAAGAGACTGATCAGGAGTTATCAGACAAGAAGAGATGCAGTATCACAACTCAAAGAGGAGATTATCCAAAAGGGGAACAAGAGTGTTGAATGCTATGGAGAAGTTACTAAAGGTGAAAATTGAGAGGAGACCATTAGTAATTGCACCTTTGGTAAGAGGAGTTTCATTTAAATGATATAAATGAAGATAATTATGCTTGAAGGAATCCAGTATAGTAATTCAGGCAATAAACATTTATTAAGTGCCATTTAAATTCCAGACACTGTGCTAAACACTGTGAGTACAAAGAGAGGCAAAAAGATAGTCTTTACCCTCAATGAATTGACAATATAATGAATCTCAAGGAAAGCTCATAAAATTGGGATTCAGAGACAGGAAGATCTGAGTTTGGATGTTGCCTCAGACATTTACTAGCCATGTAACCATAGACACAACCTCTCAGCCTCAATTTTCTCAACTATAAAATGAGGATGATAATAGTGTCTACACCACAGGGTTGTTATAAGGATCAAATGAGATGATATTTTACAAACATTCAAATAATACATGTTAATTATTATCAGTCTAATCATTAGTATCAATTAATAAATATTGAGAATATCAAATGAGCATATGTTTTGTATACCTTAAAGCACTGCACAAATGTCAGACTGTCTGATGGTGGATATCTTTGAAGATTGGAAGATTTTTATCTTAGATTTAGTAGCAGAGCAGTGGCAATAAAAGTGTGTTATTGGTTGAACTGTTTAGCTGTTGTGTTAACTGGGGCTTATTATTCATACTCTTACCAGCCCACTCCTGAGAAGTAGGTAAGGTAGCACCATCTGCAGGTCCCAAATCCCCACATTATTGAAACGCTGCATTTAGATTAGTGGAGACAGGATGTAATTTTGTTTTTGAAAGCCCAGATGATAGGAGCATACATATTCTATTGAAAGAAGTTTAGGGAAGCTTGCCAGTTTTCATTCTATATTTTCTATCACTAAATGCTAGCCCAACACAATAGGACTATTTTAGGAAGCTGGGAGGTAGTTGTTCAAAATGCCTCTAAGTCATTATCTCCATTAACAAAACCCTGAATGGAATGAGAAGAGCATACCTAGTATTTCTTTTCACTTAACATTTTCCACAAAAAAAACTCATCCAATTTTTTCTTTATTCAGCTGGGGAGGACATTAATGCATTGTATCCCTTCTTTACTTCCCTTTTTGCTTAGTACTATGTAGCATAAGATGGCTATTTTACATTGCCTGCACGTATGAATGTGGTTGCTTTTGCCATGAATGAGAGTCCAGGTCTCTGAAGGACATTCTGATTAGCATTTGCTTTGGATATCTTTCCTTAAATTGCTGTTAACAATTGCCCAAGTCAGGTTCCTATCTTGTCACATTTGTTGTCAATCTGTGCCTGGAATAGATTGGCAGGCAACAAATACCTATTTAGTACTTACTACAAATCAGGTACTGGGGATGCAAATCAAGCAAGATGAAAAAAAAGTCCTGCCCACAAGGAGCTTATATTCTAATGAGAGAGTAAGCAAATTAAAGGAATTTCAAAGGAGAGAAGAGGGAGAAGGCACCTGTGCCAGTGACATGCTGTCAGGTTAATTCAGGTAGAAACATAGAAACATGACCAGCTGGAAAAATAAATGGAGGTCCCCAAATGAACTTGCCAAAGGGAGGAGACCAACATGGCAGAGGAAGGAATACAATCTTCAAGTGAAGAGTCTAATATTCTAGAATTTATTCTCCCAGAAACTTGCTCTGTGACTATATGTAAGTTATTTAGACCCTGAACCTTAGTTCCCTGATCTGTAAAACAAGATATTTGACACAGATAATTATGATTTAGCATTCCAAAATCTTTCACCCATGCTGATCCACTTAATCTTCACAACAGTTCTGGCCACAAAGCTTATGTTTCAGCAGATCCTGTAAAATAAAACTTGTAGTCCAGATATGAATATCTGTGATGGGATTTGAACTCAGTCTTCCTCATTCCATCTAACTCTCTGCTAGCTGCTCAATACTACTCCCTCACCTCCTCCCAATATTATAGACCAGAGCAAGAAGGAACTGGAGAGGCCATTTACATGTCTGATCCATTCATTTTGCAAAATAGAAAATTTAGATTTACTCCCAATCAATCATGAAAGTAGTAAATAGCAGAAGTGGAATTAGAACCCAGATATCATTGACTCCAAATCTACTGTACCATAATAATTTGAGCTTCAACTTGTCAGGTGAAGGTTGAACAAAGAGTGATGAAAAATTTTGGCCTTATCAACTTGTTAAACAAAACCAGTAGTGATAGTAATATTTTTCAAATTATAATTTTCAAAGCACTTTACATTGGATCATTTTACATGCTCTTCATATTAGTTCTCATATGTAGAATGAGAAAAAATTCTTGACCCTCTTACCTTCCTGGGTTATCATGAGGAAAACACCTTGCAAACCTTGAAGTGCCCAAATTACTTCTCTTGCAATTTTATGAGAAATAGTTTTTTGTTTATTCTTTGGGTCTATATTTAACTCGGTGTGAATTATCTTCATGAAAATTATGGTTTTTACTGATATAGTTTAATTATTACATTAGGCATTTTTTTTGGACTCCATCCAGGTTTTGAGGAGAAAATAAGTTAAAGAATAGTGGGGAAAAGTGGCCATTGGACTAGGAGTCAGTGATCTGAGTTCTGTTCTGTTTCTTTACTAACTAACTATGCAGCCTTGTTCCTACTTAGTTATCTTTGGCAATGTTTGTATTTGCTTATACCAAGTTACCTTCTAGCTTTTTGAAGAGGTATAGCATAATAATTTATTTATTTGCATAGGCTGAGGAGGCAACTTTCTATTTTTTAAAGGGCAGTGTTCTATCTTGTCCCTTGAGGAGGACTACTAGCAGTGACTTATAGCTCTAGAACAGATCTTCTTAAACTTTTTTCACTCATTACTCATTTTCATTCAAGAAATTTTTATGTAACCTTATCTTGAACCTGAACTGAGGTGTTTCTGGCAGTGTTGTGTTCAGAATCAAGGCTACAGGGAAGTTGTGCAATGCAACACAGAAAAGTGCTTCCAGAAACACCTTGGATTCATTATGTGTTTGATTTTTAATTAATTTTGGTCATTGCATTCAGAAAGAAATCTTTTACTGTTGCCATATTTTTTTTTTGTGATCACACACGAGGCTCAAAACACAGTTTAAGAGGTTTTGTTGTAGAAAACCTTGTAATATACCAAAAACACAATGTTATCTCCATACTTTTAAAAAAAAGGAGTTGAAGAGGATAGAATATAGTATGATCTGACTAAATTGGAAGTAGCAAGCAGGAATTAAGCACCTTGTTTGGGCATCTCGCAGGAGTATTTTCCTTTCAAAGTTGCTTTCTCGCCACTAGACTCTCTCCTTTTGATCTTGCTTACTTCTTTATGTAGGATTTGAATTCAGGTCCTCTTAATTCTAGGGCCAGTGCTCTATCCACTGAACTTTTTAGTTGCCCCTACTTCTTCATGTTGGGCGGTAGGAGCACCATATTCCGATAGAGGTCCTTTTGGCATATGTTAGCTATTTCCATCATCTTCAAGAAAACATGTGGGTCTTTAATCTTTTGGACTAGTGTTTATCAATTTACAGAACTCATTCTGAAAAAAGGGTATGTTTGTGCAGAGCCAAAAAAAAATCTGTAAATGGCATGTGTTTGCTGTTGCCACTTAAAACTCATTCTTTTTTTTTTTAACAGATAATCATTTTTATTTCATTAACATATACAAACTCTACTTAAATAGTACCTCATGAGTCCAGAAAATACCTTTTTTACCTGATGATTTTGTTATATATTTGAGAAGAATAACAAGTTGTACATGGTAGATTTGCAGTTTTATGTTTTTTTAGTGTATTCTATTATGAAGAATGCTTCCTTTATTCCATAAATTAAAAATAAAATAAAATAAATGAAAATACTTTTAAAAGCCAAAACTCAGCTATATAAACTATTTCTCTCTTTTATAATATAATTTTTGCTAACATAAATATAGGCATAAGTTTTAACTTAAACGACTTGATCTTTACTTGATACGTTTTATTAAGCATTGTGTGTTATTCATTATAATTGGGAAGGGAGAGGGACATATATAAAAATCAATAACAGTACCATTGTCCCCAAGAAGCATAAAATCTAGGAGGTGGCCACACTACAACTATGTTTTGAGAATAACAAGAAATTCAATTAATTAAAAAAAATTAGTGGGAACATGCTATCTTTTTTATTATTATTAAAGCTTTTTATTTGTATAACATATGTATGGGTAGTTCCCCAGCATTGATCTTTACAAAGCTTTCCATTACAAATTTTACCTCCAGTCTCCTCCCCTCCCCTAGATGGCAGGAAGTCCACTACATGTTAATAATGTAATAATAGTTGACAAGTTGTGCAAGAAAAATCCTATATACAAGAAAAAAAAAAAAGAAAATCAGAGAAAGGAAACACAATGCAGGAAAACCTCAATAGAGAGCATGAAAATGTTACATTGTGGTCCACATTTCATGTCCCTCTCTCTGGGTGTATATGGTCTTCTTCAGTGAACAATTGGAACTGGTTTGAGACAATTCTTTGTTGCAGAGAGCCATGTCCAT
>JAJPUD010000981.1:0-10751 GCA_023553655.1 Myrmecobius fasciatus
GTGTAAGTATAAGTTCAGCTAACAATAAGCATATATATGTTTTTAGAAAATTAACTTGTTTGAACTTTTAAAACAACATCTTGATTATTTGAAAGGTAAGGTTCAGATCCTGCCCTCATGTAGGCTCTTATTAATGCCTATTACAGTTAATCCTATGCCACAAGATAACAAGATTAGGAATTTATGGTTCTAAAACTGTCTTTTACTTACAGCAACACACATCCAGATTTTTAGGCATTATATCTTGTAAATGAACCTCTACAAAAAACTGAGTCAGTTGCTGTAAGTCAACTGATTTTCTGAAGTAAAAAGATTTTTAAAGTAATCAGAATATAATAGCTCCATGTGCAACTTTTTCAGCTCCTAGAAGATTAAAGGATAGCGGATAGGAAACCTTGTAGCATTGGTCCTATCACAGGGGATTTCTTTTTTTAAAAAAAATTTAATAGCTTTTTAAAATACAGTGCAAAGATAGTTTTCAGCAATCATCCTTGCAAAACCTTGTATTCCAAATTTTTTCCTTCTTTCCTCTCACCCACCCCCCCAGCAAGTAATCCAGTATATGTTAAGCATGTATAATTCTTCAAGAAAAATCAGATCAAAAAAGAAAAAATCAGGAAGAAAACCAAATGCAAGCAGACAACACAAAAAAAGTGAAACACTATGTTGTGATCAGTTCCCACAGTCCTCTCTGGGTACAGGTAGCTGACATCTACTTTTTAAAAGAGAAAACAAAATTTATTTGAGAACTTAAATTCACTATAACTATTTCGACCATTAACATGAAGTTTGTCACTCTTTCTTATGACCTAGTTCTAAATGGTCTGTATGTCCTTTGGACTAGGAAGTAACTCCATTAGACTAAGCAATTACATTTTAGAATTAGAGGATATAGTAAATGTAAGGATTGATATTGGAGAAAAGGCAGATGAGTGAGGAAGTTAGATTAAATTATTTTTTAGGAAGAGAACTTTCACCAAGTTTTGAAAGTTATTCCCAAAGGTTAAAATAGAAACTCTTATTCTTAAGACCAAAGCACTGGTTGAACACATAGAGCAATACTTTATTTGTGTGATCCTTTTGGTTTAAAAGTGGGAAAAGGAGCCAGTCAATAAAACTAACATACACATCAACTAAGTGTGACCTAAAGTGCAGTGTTATATACCCCATGAATGCCTTTTAAAGCAACTTTTGCAGTTTATTTGCGTCTTATAATATTAGTTAGACAAGCTGGTATTCCCTAGCATGAATTTTTTTTTAATGGATTCAGAGGAGGTATAAAAGACTGTACCAGAGGCCCAAACTCCTAGATAGTGGTGGAGCTGAAGCTAGAACTGAGATCTTTTGTCTTCTAGTTTCGTGCTTTTATTTCTCTACTATGTATTTCAGTAATTTTATTTCAGGAGTTAAGTGACGTACCTGTTAGTTGGTGTTCATTTTTAACTATGACAATGTAACTATCTGGGGAGAAAGAAACTAATCTAGACTGAAGTTATTGTTCTTACCTGTTGATAATGTGGTAATATGCCATTGGAGGTTTTAAAAGATATATTATCTATTTTTTAATAATTCACATTTATATGCTGTCTTAGTTTAATTTAAGCAATTTATAATCATACTGAAATTGTTCGTTCAGATCTATTTGTACTCTTAAAAGAATATTACTTCCAAATAAGTAACGGTTATCTCTAGAAATAGTGTGACCTAATGGAATACCGGACTTGACTTTAGGAAGATCTGATAGCATTCAAGTCTTACTTTTGGTACTTTTGGTACTTACTAGTGATGTGACCAAGAATAAGTTGGGGCTTTTATCTTTGCTACAGTAGAGTCATTAGAAAGCAAGACTTCATTCTGCCTGCTCTTCAGCCTTATGAAATGTGAATTCTATTTTACTGTATACCTTACATTTAGTGCCTCTTGCCTTATCTCCATTCTCCTTTAGCAATAAGAATGATGCTACTCAATGTTCAGTATATGCTTAGCATAAACATATATCCCAGTTACATTGAATGCAAATCCCTTTATCCACATCCAATTCCCATCCACTCTTATTTTTCATCTCTCTCTTGTCTAATTCCTTACCTACTGCCTACAAACATAACGCTGAGTACCTTATTCTTAGAAAACCCTCACTTGATCCTTCTGTCTGCTAATTATCATGCTGTATCTCTTCTGCCCTTCATGACCAAACTTCTTGAGAAGGTCATCTACAATATGTACCAAAAGCTGTTATCTATACTGGGGACTCAACCAATCAGCTGTCCCCACTAAATTTGACATGGTGAATTCCCCAGGGATAGGAGAAAGTGGATACAATCTTCAAGTGGCCTAAGAATGGATGGATCAGGCCAGGTCAAAGGGCCAATCTTAAGTGGGTTCAGGTCTGTCAGTGACTCTTGAACTTCAGCCTGTGGAAGATTGGAAGACACAGAAAAGGACCACACATATGCAAATGACAGAACAAAGTTGCTGAGGTCTTCTGTTTCAGCGCCTGTTTTCTGGAGACAAAACTGAGAGTAACAATCCAAGTGCTGTTTTTATTTGCGTTATATGTATGGATATAAGCTCAAGAACAGGAGCTACGTCATTTTTGGCACACACTGAGGTGTTTAATTATAGTCATTGTGCAGATTTTACCTTATCGTTCATACATGTTTTCCTATAAAGGCATTTAGAGCGAGTGTGATAGGGTTTTAAAAAATTCTTAGAGGGAAAAACTTTTTTTTTTGTTTATTTTTGTTTTTTGGCTTTTTGCTTAGGTAATTGGGGTTAAGTGACTTGCCCAGGGTCACACAGCTAGAGGAAAACCTCTTTTAAGAGTAAAGATATTAGGATACAGCTATTTTATCGACTCTTTAAGTCATTGTTCTTAATTCTGCCAGCTACTGACCAACCCTGCTACATGGTACATACATACAATGTACAGAGAATTGACTCAGAAGTCAGAGAACCTGAATTCAAATCCCAGTTAAATAAATTTTGTCCTATTTCATACACTTATGAATATGCCCTCTTGACACTAACAGAATGTTTACTGCTATAGAACCTAAACGTTGTTTCACTTTTGTATGTTGCTATGTATTTTTACAAAATGCTTTCTCTACAAAAATTATGAAATAAGGATCAACAAAAGCATTGAAGTTCTGGATACTTTGTGAAATGCTAGGGATACAATGACAGTGAAAAGTTGGTTTGGTTTGTTTTTTCTTGCACATATATATATATAAATCTTGTTTTATTTATTTTATTTTTTTGCTGAGGCAATTGGGTTAAATGACTTGCCCAGAGTCAGTTAGTAAGTGTTAAGTGTCTGAAGCCAGACTGACTAAAGGGCTGATCCTCTATCCACTGCACCACCTAACTGCCCCTCTTGCTTACATTCTAATGAGAGAAACTGTGTGTGTGTGTGTGTACGTAGGTACACAAAAATGAAAGTGCTATTGTCCCTATTTTAGTGGGGTTTGATCTGGAAATGGAGTTAGAATTTCAGATAGTTAGGCTATACACCATTAAGTGCCTTACAGTCGAGTTTGCTGGAGCTGAAACACTAACCTGGTGCTAATTCTGGCCTATGAAATGCTGCATTGCTTTCTGGTGGGCTTATTTTATATTCTGCCACTTTGCTAAAATTGTTTCAATTAGACTTTTTAGTTGCATCTCTTTTCCAAATTTATCATCATATCATCTGCAAAAAGAAAATAGTTTTATTTACCTTATTACCTATTTTGATTTCTTATTGTTACTGCTAGTATTTTTAGTGCAATACTGAATATCGGTAATAATGAAGATCATTGTTTCATTCCTGATTTTATTGGAAAGACTTCTAGCCTATTCCATTATAGATAATGCCTGCTGGTGATTTTAGATAGATACTTCTTATAATTTTAAGGAGAAATTTCTTTAAACTTATGTTTTCAAATATTTTTAATAGGAATAAGTGTGGTATTTTATCAAAAGCTTTTTCAGCATCTGTATAACCATGATTTTTGTTATTTCTTCACATAATCAGAATAACTGTAAGAGGCTAATAGCTAACCCCCCCAAAAAAGTTAACTTCATTTGTTTTATCACACATATATTACTGTAGACTAGTAAAAAAAATTCTTTGAGCTGGCAAAATTTTGTTACCACTTATGTAAAACATTTAGGTAATGTTTAATATTACAAGTTGTTAAGTCAGTTCTAATACTCCTTAGTTTCTGATATATGCCTAGAATAATGGAAACACGAATGTAAATTTCAGTTTAAAATTCTTAATACTGGGTTAAAAGACTTCTTTAACTTCAACAATTAAATGTACTTGACATAATGTCCATATGTTTTTCAATTTTCATTTTGGTCAATTTGGGAAAGTATTATCATACACTTTGTTATCCAATACAAAAGTTAAATGGAATTCTCTGAGTAGCAATTTTCTCTATTTTGAATTTCCAATAACTCAAATGCTTATATTAGCTTATCCTTGCCTTCATTTGTGAAAGGTGGACAATATCATAATTAATAAAATAATGAAGTTAAACTTCTACTAGCCTCTATAGCATAAAAGAAAGAGTTTGTCAGTTTCCTGGTTAAGATACAGAATTTATAGAATTTCACATTATGTTTTTTTTTTTTTAACTTCATTTCCCCATGTCACTTCCCTACCCTGTTCTTTATCAGCAATAAATATGTAGAAAAATCAATTAAATTTTCTGTGTGGATTAACTTTATGGTTCTCTATAGTCAAGTTCTCTTTTAAATTGACCCCTTCCTTATATACTAAGTATGATCTTGTTTATAATGTTTATGATTGTTTATAATGAACATTCCTTGTAAAATTATGATAAAAACGTACTACAATACAAAGATAAAAAAGCACAATCCCTTGTTATAAAGGAACATTCCAGAATTCAGGGAAATCAAAATATACAAAATTAGCACAAGGCAATGGGGGTGAAGGTATGATAATAATTAGAGTATTCATAAAAGACTTTAGAGAGAAGGTGGCACTTGATCACAGTTTAGAAGTAAATATTCTAAAAGGTAGAAAGTGATAAGAACTACATTTCAGTGATGGGGAACAGCCAGTATAGTCTCAGAAACTACAGGTGGGTTGTCATGGGTGAGAAACAACAAGAAGTTCAGTTCGGTTGGACTGAGTATAGAAATGGAAATAATGAGTCATAAACTTGGAAAAGCTACGTTGAGACATTTATATTTGATCCTAAGTAGTCAATAGGAAACCACTGGAATTTATTGAGTAGGGGAGTGACATAATCATTCTTGAATTTGTGAGATATAATGGCAGCTTTGTGGAAGAAGGATTGTAGAAGGGGGAGATTTGAGGAAGGGACACTTAATTAGGTGATTGTGGTAATCCAGGTAAAAGATGATGAGAGCTTCCACTAGAGTGGACACTAGGAAGAACACAGCTATTAGAAAGATTGTGGAGGCATAAATAACAAAATTTGCAACTGATTAGCTACATGTAAGAAAAAGTAAGGCATTTTGACAACTATACTGAGTGAAGCTGGATAAATGAAAGGTTACTAATGCCCTTGACAGAAATAGGGAAATCAGAAGATGGTGAGTTTTGGGGGTAAGCTAATGAGTTAAGTATTGAGTTAAATGTTGAGCTTGAAATAGCTATGGGACATCCTGTTCAAAATATTCAGTTATTGCCAGTGATATGTGCACAATTGATGCTCAGGAGAGACTAAACCTGGATATATAGATCTGGAAATTACCTACATAAAGAAGGTAAATGTGGAAGCTGTGGAGAGAATAGAAGAGACCCTGGACATACCCATGGAGCTATAAATCCATAGTTAAGGGATATCACGTGGACCACGAGCCAATAAAGAAAACTAAGGACCAGTAAGAGAATCAAGCAAGACTGAGGATAGAGTTTCCAGGAAAGGGTAGTTATCAGTGTCATATGATGTTGAGGTCTAGAAGGATGAGGACTGAGAAAAGGCAATCAGATTTAACAAAATCTTGGGAGAAAGTTTCAATTAAGTAAACAAAGTCAGAAGCCAGGGATTTAAGTGAAAGGAGAGAAAGTATAAGCAGGAAGTGCCAACAACTTTTTCCTTATGCCTAAAGATTTTGGCTATGAAATGGGAGAAATAAGTTTACTAGAAGGGTCTTGGGACTCCATATGAAAAAGACTTCTGCTTTTTGTAGTTAAGAATAAAGGAGCCAGTAGATAGAGAAGATTAAGCATTATAGAGTACTTTATTGTGGGATGATCTTTTGAAGGGAATGGGATCAAGGGCTTCGGAGAAGATTTGACCTTGGTGAGAAAGGTCACTGAATAATTAGAGACTGCAATAAAGGAGAAAAGAATGACAGATTGATGACATATTGATTGATGTTCTTTTTTCTTAGTAAAGTATGAAATGTGGTCCTCATCTTAGAGGAACAGGAGGGTTGAGTTGGTCACTATCAAAAAAATAAAAGGGATGAAAGTTAGAAGTGATCTTTAGAAAAGCAAGTGATAAATCAAAAAACCAATGTTGTTTTCACAACTCTGCAAAATGTTTCACCACTTAATTTTTTTTAATCAGTGAATTTTTGTGTGTATACAAAAGGCTTTACTTCTTATTCCAAAAAAAGTAAATGGAAAAATAATTATAAGATTTAATTTTAATTCATCAGAAAATTAGGTAAAACAAGGCAAGGAAATTTCTGCAAAAAACACATTACAGATTTCTTAATTATACAGATTAGATATGAAAGGACTTCACAATCCAGTTCTTTCATTTTGTAGAGTAAACTAAGACCCAAAGAAAGATAAAGCAAGATTCTCAAATTTAGTTAATGACAGAGATAGGATTAAAATCTACACCTTTTTTTTTTCTTTTGTTTATTTGTTTATTTTGTTTGTCATATTTATATCTAAAACATCAACCTAAAATGTAATCTTGTTGGACATTTAAGTGACTTTCTATATAAAACCCATATGTATATATGTGTGTGTATATATATACATATATGAGTATTCATATATTAAATACAATGCCACAAAATTTGTCAATCCCAGAGCAAAATTCTTTTGTTTGTTTAGCTTATGTTTTGACCCCCAAATAATTATAGCTAGGTTGGATTAGTAGGTATAATGAATCCCCTGAAGTAGTTAACATTATTAGAATTCACATATTTCCTTTTGACTGGAAGCAATTTCCATATTTTACATAATTATAATTTTGTTTGGTTTTTTTTTTGAAACTTTTTATTTGCAAAACATATGTATGGGTAATTCTTCAACATTGACCCTTACAAAGCTTTCTGTTACAAAAAAAATCTAAACCTCTTGATCTAGATGGTTTTCTTGTTAGAACACACAATGCCTTTCCAATATATTTCCTTTGGAAAAAATTCTAGACTTTGGAATGTAATATGAATTCTTTTAAATCAACCTCAAATTATAAAATTCTGGTGACAGTTAAAAGAATTATCAAAATATATTCTAAAACTTTTTGGAATTATATCCCAGCAAACACAAAAATGCAAAAAAAATTTATATTTTCAATGATTATTTTATGCCATTCTACATTTGTAGTTATGAACTATTACAAGTTTGATCTGGTTTTTTTTCTTTTTTATCTAATTACTAGCATAAATGGTGAGAAATCAATTGAATACAGTTTTCCCTAGAGCATTGTAAATTTTTTTCATATAGTAAGAGTTGCTTTGTGATCTGTCTCATGATAGATACACACTTTGCCCATTCCAATTCATTCTTTATTTCAGATCTAACTTTGGGGAAAAGAGAGCTAGATATGTGGATTTGGTTTAAATGGAGATCAGGCCATACATACCACAAAACTGATTTCATTGTCAAAAATGCATTTGTTTTTATCAGAATATCGAAGTTATTCTGATCAGAGTACCTGTAGCATGTTCCTTCAGTATATGTGATATACTGTGCATACACAGAGACCAAATTTTAAGTTTAGACATGTTAGCTTAATGTCTTGCCTATATAATTGGGACTTAAACCTGCAATAAATGTTCTATCTAGATTTTGGAATTGTGGATGATAATAGTAACAAGATCCTTGTATTAGTATTGAAGTCATGCTTCAATTTTACTAGATTGTTGAATGACAAAGTAGTAAGCCAAAGAAAGGCAGCAGCAAAACAAGTACAGGAAAAAGCCAGAGATTTTTCTGATTGCATTTAATTTAGTCTTTCTCCATGGTTATAATTCATTACTCAGAATTGCCTAGGTGTATTATCCTAGAGAGTTTTTTTCATTTTTAGAGCCTGAATGACCTTTGTTCCTAACCTTCAAACTCAAAATATTGAGTCATGTAGCATACATCTTTTAACAAACAGCTCTTGAAGCAAAAGCTGGAATGTTACAGATTTTGCTTGATCGCAATTTGGTTTAAAGCGCTAAAACTTACAAATTTACAAAAATCTATAACATTTTCATGGCAATACAAATGTATTAACTTCTCCAGAGTATTTTCATATCACTATTCCATTATGTTTTCAATTGTCTCGACATAATTTATAGATAACTACAATGAATAACATTTATTTTAAAAGTATGACAGATTTGTTGGTATTGCTTACTTTATAGACTTTACAACTATCACTTTGCATAGATAGAAAGTCGTAAAGGACCTTAGAGAATTGAATCCAACTGAATCACTGAGAGATTGTGAATTGCCCAAGGTTATATTACTACTAAAGTGTTCTTTCTAACCCAGGTCTTCCTGACTCCACTTCCCCTGCTTTATTCTTGATACTTTGTTTAGCTTTCTATTAAATACTTAAGACTTGTTCCACGTCCTAGGGGATTTACAGAAATAAGATAAAGCCCTAATCCTCAGCGGCTCTCTTTTAAAGAATAGCATTTTTAGAGAATAGCATGCATTTTAAAGAATAGCAGACCCCAAACTCAGATTTGCTATAAATCATTTTGTTATTGTTGCTGCTGTTAGTAGGGGTTTTTTTTAGTCATTGGTACAAACCTCCTTTTCCATAGTTCCAATGGAGAAAATTTTCTACTCTGATAAGATGTTCACTCAATCCAAACAAGGCCTTGTTTTTCCTAACTCCATGCTATAGGAGTACTATTTTTCTAACTCCTGCTGTGTTACTTTCCCTTTTTTTCTCTGCTCCATTAAAGCAGAATTACGGCTCCCATTTATATTGTGCTTCAAGATTTACAGTTTCTTCACAGCTCCATGAAATATTATAAATATTTTTCCCATTTCACAGGTAAGGAAACTAAGGCTAAAAGAAATGATGTGATTTGCCTTTGATGACCCAGCTGCTGAGTTTCAGAGTAGAGATTTGAACATAGATCTCTTAACTTCAAGTCTAGTAGTTACTATGCTATCTCTATTTAATGAAATCTATCCCTTTCAAAATCTAGCTCAAATTCCACCAATATGTATCCCTGAACACTGAAGCCAGAAGTGATTTTTGTCTACCATGAACTCTTATAGCACTCATTGTCATTTCATAGGGCATTTAACAATACAAGGTAGTAAAAAATACCCTATTCTTTTTCTTTTTTTTTTTAAAGCTTTTTATTTGCAAAACATATGCATGGGTAATTTTTCAACTTTGACCCTTGCAAAGCTGTCTGTTACCAGTTTTTCCCCCCACCCCCTCCCTATATGGCAGAAAGTGTTAATACATATTAATTATGTTAAAATACTTGACAAATTGATTATGTATATACATATTTATACAGTTATCTTGCTGTACAAGAAAAATCGGATCTACAAGAAAAAAAAATCTGAGAAGGGATACAATGCAAGCAAACATCAATAGAGTGCATGAAAATGTTATCTTGTGGTCCACATTCAGATCCCTCTCTCTAGGTGTATATGGCTTTCTTCATCACTGAACAATTTGAACTGGTTTGAAACATCAAAGATAACCTATTCTTAATATGACATATCTCCCCAGTTAGATCATAAACTACCCAAGCAAGTTTGTTTTCTTCTATGGAATTTAGCATACTACCATAAACCTAGTATTTGTTCCATGTAAATTCTAATGCCTCAATTGTTTCAATGAGCTATTCTCCAACAGTAATTATTTTACTTGTATTAGCAAGTGCCCTTTTAGGATGCTGAGGGCCCCTAAAGATAACTTTAGCTTTATCTTAATAAACTTGTTATGCATAGATTGTGTTTTATTTTATCTAATAATTGTTAGGTGTTTTAAAAGATAATGGCTTACATATAGTAAGTATGCAAAGCCTTTACCATCTTTTTTAACATTCAGCAAACGCTGGAGGAGGTCTCCATGGTAAAAAATAAATTGGTGTTTGTTTTACTTTGGTGTTCTGCTCTCTTAGAGAATGTTCTTACAGTTGAGGAAACCAAGGCTCAGAAAGAGCAAGTGATTTGCCCAGGATTACAAAATTAATAGTGATAGAACACAAATTGAGTTCTAATTATTCCAGGTTCAGTGCCGTTTCCCTAACAGCAGTGATTGCCTATCTTTTTGAAGTTGTGCACCCAAGTTTAAAATTTCATAACTCCTCACATAATGCAACTGTCAGTAATATCTGATGCATAAAACCTATTCTTAATTAAATAATGTTTTTAAATGGTTTTGTATCCTAAACATAAGAGTATCTTATTTACATTAGTCAGTAAAACATTCACAGTTTTGTTTTTACAGTAAAGTTGCTGGTATTTCTGGAATTACCAAAAGTCAAAATCTGACTTGATAAAACAAATGATGATGATGATGATGATGATGATGATGATGATGATGATGATGATGATGATG
>JAJPUD010000981.1:10761-91338 GCA_023553655.1 Myrmecobius fasciatus
TGATGATGATGATGATGATGATGATGATGATGATGATGATGATGATGCCAGTTTTTGTGGTTTATTTTTGGGATATTGTTTGTCATCCAGAATTTGTTTATCCGAAAGTTTTTCCCCTCTCTATATTATTTCAGGCAGTTTGTCCTATTCTTTAAGATACTTATATTCTATAAATACATATCTCTTATTCTAGCTATGCGCTGCACAGTGAAGGGGGATAGACTCAAAATAATCTATTTTGAAGTTATGATGAAAATTAGCAATGAAACTAGGATTCATTGAACAGAAATTCAAGCAACATTTATTAAGCATTTACTATACCCAGTATATTATGCTAGATCCTGAAAAACTATTTAATCCTTTCCCTCCACACAATTTTAATTTAATGGAGGAGGACAAAACTGTATAAATGGGTATGATAAAATGTTGTAATGACATCTGATATTTACATAGCACTATGTAGGTATTATCTTATTACTAAATAATTGAATTACCAAAACAAAAAAATGAATTTTAATGTTTCTAAAGTTTTTTAAAATACATTGTCTAATTTGAGTCTTATAATCCTCTGAGGTTGATATTAGGAGTAACAACAAACAGCTATGTTCCCATAGCAAAGGAATACTGAAGTTTGGAACTGGAAGTAGTAGCCTTCATAAATATTAACTTCTCATCCCCAAGAGGCTCTGAGGTTCATTTTAATGGTCATACAATGTATGTAGTGGGAGGGAGGATATATTAAGGGGGGGTATATGTTGTAGGAGAAATAGAAAAGAATGTTAACTAATTACATCAGACATAGGGGAGATGGGGGAGGGACTTTGTGGCAGGAAAAGGGAATAAAAGACTATGATCTTGCCTCTGTAAAGTGTGTGAGCTCATTTTGAGTTTCATACCTATTTCCTGCAGGAAAAAGTTTAAACTGCTTCACTCGTGTTGAGATTGTTGATTTATTGAACTATTTCTGGGGTTCAGAATTTTGTTTCAAGCGGTATGATAGATATTATCCCCAATTTTGCATATGAGAGCCAAAACTTCTAGTAGTTAAGTGATTTGCACATGATCATATAGTTAGTAGGGTGGGAATTGAACTCGGGTTTTGTGAGTCCCAGGTACAGTACACATGCCTCTCAATATAGAAGGGAAGATACAAAAAAAGGTGGGGGGGGGTTTGCCATTTCAAACCTGAAAATGTCAATAAACATATTTCCCCATATAAAGAACAGAATGATTGATAATTTGAAATACTAAATCTGTTACATATAGCTTTTTAAAAAGATGTAGAGAAAATTCACGGCACTCATTCCAAAGCCATCCTGCTGGTCTCTCTTTTCCCTGTGGACATTTTTGTTTTATTCTCTGTGTTTAAAAAAGCTAATCTATGCTTTTCTCTTTGTTTTGGCATTGCTATCACAAGCTTTTACTTACACACACACACTCTCTCTCTCTTTCTCCCCCCCCTTAATCACCCCTTCACCCCCTCCCACCCCCCATGCCTGGAATATAAACAAAATATCCACACATCAATCAGTATCTGAAAATGTATGCTTATTGCAACGATCAGAATTCCTAAATCTTTATACAATTTTTTTTGTGTATATATATTGCTGAGGCATTTGGGATTAAGTGACTTGCCCAAGGTCACACAGCTAGGAAGTGTTAAGTGTCTGAGGCCATATTTGAATTCAGGAGTTACTGACTTCAGGGCTGGTGCTCTATCCACTGAGCCACTTAGCTGCGGCCCCCCCCCCCCACAATAATATACATTTTTTTAATGTGTATGCCATATTTTGTTCAGAGAGTGATGATTCCCATAGTTTACAGTTTTTGATTGTAACAAATAGTGCTGCTATGAATATTTTATATAAATAGATCTTTTCCTTCTTTGATCTCTTTCAAGTAGCATGTCCAGTAATGGTTTCTCCAAGTCAAAGGGTATAAACAGTTTGGTGACTTTTGGGGTACGATTTCAAATTGCTTTCTAAAATCACTAGACTAGTTTATAGTTCCAACAAAAGTGGATTACTGTGCCTACCTCATCACATTCCTTCCTGTCGGTTGGCATTTTTCTTTTTTGCCATCTTTGTTAGTATTAGTGGGAGATTGGACCTTGTTTTATTTTTAAAATTTAATTTATTATATACTTTTAGCATTTTTTTAAAAAAGTTTGAGTTTCAAATATTCTTCTTCCTACCCCTCCTTCACCTATTAAGAAGGCAAGCAATAGAATATCATTTATACAAGTGAAATCAGGCAAAACATTTGCCTGTGGGACATGTTGGGGAAAACAAAAGAAGAAAAAAAGTGAAAAACTTCAATTTTTTATTTCCATTTTAGAGTTTATTTCTCTCTTTGGAGGTATATAACATTTTTCATCATGAGTCCTTTGTGAGTTGTTTTAGATTATTATATTGATCAGAGTAGCTAATAATATTGCTATTATGATGTACAGTGAAATTTGCTCACTTCATTCCATATTAATTCAAGGTTTCCCAGGTTTTCCTGAAACCATCCTTGTCATCATTTCTTATAGCACGATAGTATTCTATCACAATCATACCTCACAGCTTGTTCAAGCATTCCACAATTGACAGGCATCACCTCAATTTCCAGTCCTTTGCTACCACAAAGAGTTAAAATAATTTTTGTGCAGATAGTTCCTTTTCCTTTCTTTTCAATTTCTTTTTGTATTCAGACCTAGTTAGGATATTGTTGAATCACTGTTTTATAATTCTTTGGGCATACTTTCAAATTGCTCTCCAGAATGTTCTTCAGTTTATAACACCAACAGTTCATTAGGGTCCCTATTTTTCCACATGCTCTCTAGTATTTGTCATTTTCCTTTTTGGTCATGCTATCCAGTCTGATAGGTCTGAGGTGATTATAGTTATAATTTGCATTTCCATAATCAGTCGTGATTTAGAGTATTTTTTTATGATTGTAAAAAGCTCTAGCTTCTTCTAAAAACTACCTTTTCGTATTCTTTGATAATTTATCAGTTGGGGAATGGCTCTTATTTTTATAAGTTGAACTCAATTCCCTATATGTTTGAGAAATGAGACTATCGACTTTGATATTTTTATTTGCATTTCTTTTATTAGTACTTTGGTGTTTCCCCTCCTTCTCCAGAGCAGAGTTTTTTAAATTTTTTCAACTCATTTCCTTTTATTGCCTGAGAAATTTTTACATGACCCCAGATATATAATGTATAAAAATTAGGTACATAAACATTTACTGATAACATAACATAATTTTGTGGCTCCCGTATTCATTTATGAGACTTGCTTATGGGGTCATGAACAACAATTTTAAGAAGTTGGAGCCTAGAGGATGCCGATAGCTTCATTTTCTTTTGAAAATCTCCTTTTTATATCATTATTAATCTCTAGAGGAGAGTGACTTTTTAACTTTTGGCATAATTATTTTTTTATTTTATCTCTTATAAAAATAGTATATATTAAGTGCTTTCTCTGCACCGTGCAAAGCTTATACATAAATACCTAACTATTGTTTCTAATATTACTCCATTCCATTAATTATTAAGCATTATTACTAAGCACTATTCTGCAAGGCACAACACAAATGCATTTAAAAGACCTCAAGGAACTCTCATTCTACTTGTAATACAGCATGAATACATATAAATATAAATTTAGGGAGTGAAAAAGGAAAGAAAAAGTTTTAGGAATGTTTGAGGAGGGGGAACACATATTAACTTAGGGAAGTGGTGGTTAGAATCATGAAAGCTTTCACTGGGAAAAAGGCACCATAAGGATTTTGAAAGCTGAATTTATTTGGAGAAGAAAGTGAGAGGGAGGCAGGTCTATCTGGGTGAGTATAGAGAAGTGAGATAGCAAGTTGAGTTCAGGGAAACCACTGATAGTCCAGTTTGTCCAGAGCACAAGAGTACATGAACTGAAAATAATATATTGATTTTTGTGATGACTCATCTGTTATTGTGTGAAAATTCTATTCAGTAATTATTATTAGTTATTATATATTATTAGTATTCATATATTTTTCCAGGGGTGGATATGGAAATTTATTGATTTGTTTGTACTTAAGAATCTTAAATATGGATATATAGCATGATGGAATTATAAAGGCAATCTTTGACTGTGAAACTTTGTTTCATTTGTTCTAACCAGCTGAACTAAGTAACCACAAACGGAATAGTTAAAAATCTTAAACACTTAAGTTTTGTTTGTTGTAATAGAAGTGAGAACTTTTTTATAATTATTATTTAAGGCTACTAACCTACCAAAAAATTCAGTTTGATTTTTTTCCTCCATAAAAAATGAAGAATGGGAGGGAGATCCCATTCCTCTTTTGAAAAGGCATTGTTATTATTTTCAATTTTCTCTATATGTATATTATCACATTTATTTTTACTGATACATCTTAAACAATACTTATATCTATTAATTTGTTTCATCTTCATAAGTATTAGGAAAGTAGGAAAATATATGTGCCCAAAAGAACAAGAAATGTTTGACTTGTCACTCTGTGCTAAGTATTTTATTAGGATTAGAGGGGAATTTTAAAATATATTATGGCTTCTTCCCTTAAAGAACTTAAGAACACTTGGGCAAATCACTTACTTTAGTGCCCCTAACACAACTCTTAAGATTATCAACTGCTTCAGAGAGCAGCCTAATGTATAGTGAAATAGAATGGGAGTCAAAAAACATACATTCAAGTTCTGAGCTCATACTTGCTTGACAACCTGGGACAAGTCACATAATTTCTAAAGATAATATTCCTGTTACAGAGACTGACTGTGTATCACTACAGAGACTGACTGTGTATCACAGAATTAAGTGCTGACTAGCATGTGGAGAGGAGTTTCCTTATTGGAGAATACTTTATATTAATGAAATGACAAGTCCAGTCCTCCCAGAGCACGTCACAGTCACAAAAGAAGATACAGAACATCTCCATATACTAAGAAGAACAGAAAAGGAGAATTATATGTGGAATTGTGAATGTGTTACACACACACAGACACACACACACACAGCCTATGAAAAGCTTGTGGGTGAATGTAAAAAAATGCAAGGACATGTGATGACAATTTACTGCAAATCAAATAGCATGTTAGTGATGATTGCCCATAAAAATACCTGAAATTTATGGGCAAGTTTTTTGGTTTTGTTTTTAATTTTTAAAGCTTTTTATTTTTAAAATATTAGCACAGATAATTTTTCAACATTGACCCTGGCATAGCCTTGTGTTTCAGATTTTCCCTTCCTTCCCTCCACCCCGTTCCCTAGATGGCAAGCAATCCAATATACATTATGTATGTTGATATATGTTAAATCCAATATGTGCAAACATATTTACACAATTCTCTTGCTGCACAAGAAAAATTAGATTGAAAAGGAAAGTAAATAAGAAAACAAAATGCAAGCAAATAACAAAAATATTATGAGAATATTATGTTGTGGTCCACATTCTTTTTTTTTTTTTCCTGAGGCAATTGGGATTAAGTGAGTTGCCCAGGGTCACACAGCTAGGAGCTAGGAAGTATTAAGTGTCTGAGGGCAGATTTGAACTCAGGTCCTCCTGACTTCAGGGCTGGTGTTCTATCCACTGCACCACCTAGCTGCCCCTCCTATACTCTTTCTTGGTGTAGATGGCTCTCTTCATCACAGAATCCTTGGAACTGGCATCAGTCATCTCATTGTTGCAAAGGGTCACATTCATCAGAATTGATCATCTTATAATATTGTTGTTGCTGTATACAACAATCTCCAGGTTCTGCTCATTTCACTCAGCATCAGTTCATGCAAGTCTCTCTAGACCTCTCTAAAATCATTCTCCTGATCATTTCTTATAGAACAACATTATTCCATGACATTCATATACCATAACTTATTCAGCTATTCTCCAACTGCTGGACATCCACTTAGTTTCCAGTTTCTTGACACTACAAAAAGGGCTGCCACAAACATTTTTGCACATGTGGGTACTTTTCCTTCTTTAAAATCTCTTTGGGATATAGACCCAATAGAAACTGCTGGGTCAAAGGATATGCACAGTTTGATAACTTTTTGAACATAGTTCCAAATTGCTCTCCATAATGGTTGGATCCATTCACAACTCTACCAACAATGTATTGGTGTCCCAGTTTTCCCACATCCCCTCCAGTATTCATCATTATTTTTTCCTGTCATCTTAGCCAATCTGACAAGTGTGTAGTGTTATCTCAAAGTTGTCTTTTCATATGATTAGAAATAGCTTTAATTTCTTCATCTGAAAATTATGTTCATATCTTTGACTATTTATCAATTGGAGAAATAGCTTGAATTCTTAAAAATTTGAGTCAGTTCTCTACATATTTTAGAAAAGGGGTCTTTATTAGAACTCTTAAATGTAAAAATGTTTTCCCAATTTATTGTTTCCCTTCTAATTTTGTCTGCATTAGTTAGTTTGTACAAAACCTTTTTAACTTAATACAATCAAAATTATCCATTTGGTATTCAATAATGAAAGCTCCAGTTCTTTTTTGGTCACAAATTCCTTCCTTTTCCACAGATCTAAGAAGTAAATTATCTTATGTTCTTCTAATTTGCTTATAATATCATTCTTTATGCCTAAATCATGAATCCGTATCTTATCTTGGTATAGGATGTTAGGTGAGTTAATGCCTAGTTTCTACCATAGTTTCCAATTTTCCTACAATTTTCCTGGCAGTTTTTGTCATTTAGTGAGTTCTTATCCCAAAAGCCAGGGTCTTTGGGTTTGTCAAACTCTAGGTTGCTATAGTGATTGACTATTTTGTCTTGTGAACCTAACCTATTCCATTGAGACTATTAGCCAGTACCAAATGATTTTGATGATCTCTGCTTTTTAATATAGTTTTAGATCTGGCACAGCTAGGTCTCCTTCATTGGTAATTTTTATTATTATTATTATTATTAATTCCCTTGAAATTCTTGGCCCTTTGTTCTTCAAGATGAACTTTGTTATTTTTTCTAGGTCTGTAAAATATTTTCTTGGGAGTTTGGTATGGCACTAAATAAGTAGATTAGTTTAGGGAGTATTGTCATTTTTATTATATTTGCTCGTCCTACCCATGAGCACTTGATATTTTTCCAACTGATTAAATCAGATTTTTTTGGTGTGGAAAGTGTTTTGTAGTTGAGTTCATATAGTTCCTGACTTTCCCTTGGCAGATAGATTCCCAAATATTTTATACTATCAACCATTATTTTGAATGGAACTTCTTTTTGTATCTCTTGCTGCTGAACTTCGTTAGTAATACATAAAAACACTGATGATTTATTTGGATTTATTTTGTCTCCTGCAACTTTGCTAAAGTTGTAAAGTTTTTTAGTTTGTTCTCTAGATTTCTCTAAGTATTCCATCGTATCATCTGCAGTCATAATTTGGTTTCCTCATGACCCACTCTAATTCCTTTAATCTCTTTTTCTTCTCTTATTGCCAAAGCTAACATTTCTAATACAATATGGAATAGTAATGGTGATAGTGGGCAATCTTGTTTCACTCCTGATCTTATTGGGAATGCCTCTAGTTTGTCCCCATTACATATGATGCTTGCTGATAGTTTTAAGTAGATGCTACTGATCTTTTTAAGGAAAAGGCCATTTATCAAATGATTTTCCTAATATTGAACCAGCCCTGCATTCCTGGTATATAAATCCTACTTGGTCATACTGTATTGTCCTGGGAATAACTTTGTGTAATCTTATTGCTGTATTTTATTTATGATTTTTACATCAATATGGTCTGTAATTTTCTTTCTCTGTTTTCATCCTGCCTGATTTGGCTATCAGCATCATATCTGTGTCATAAAAGGAATTTGGTAGGACTCCTTTCCCTATTTTTCAATTAGTTTATGTAGTATTGGAATTAATTGTTCTTTAAATGTTTGGTAGAATTCACATGTAAATCCATCTGGCCCTGCAGATTTTTTCTTAGGGAGTTCATTAATAGCTTATTCTATTTCTTTTTCTAAAATGGAACTATTTAAATAATTTATTTCCTCTTTGGTTAAACTGGGCAGTCTATATTTTTGTAGATAGTCCTCCATTTCATTTATCAAATTTATTGGCATATAGTTGGGCAAAATAACTCCTAATTATTGCTGTAATTTCCTCTTTCTTGGTGGAAAGTTCTCCCTTTTCATTTCTGAGAGTAACAATTTGATGTTCTTTATTTTTTCTTATTAAATTAACTAAAGGTTTATCTATCTTATTGATTTTTTTTCATAAAACCAACTTAGTTTTTATTTATTAATTCAATGTTTTTCTTATTTTCACTTTTATTAATCTCCCCTTTTATTTTCTGAATTTCAAATTGGGTATTTAATTGAGGGTTTTTAGTTTGTTTTTTTTCCCCTAGCTTTTTTAGTAGTAAGCCCAATTCATTGATCTTCTCTTTCTCTATTTTATGCAAATAAGCATATGGGAATTTTTTACTTAGCTATTAGAATTACATTTTGAAATTTATTCTTGATGCTTTGAATTTCTTCAGTATTAAAGGTGAGGTAATATATTCTTGGTTGACATGACTCATTTTACTCACAAAATACATCTACAAGTAGAAATATTTCCACTTTATCAATTTTAATTAGAATTGCCATAAAATGTTATTTCTATTGCTAGAAACAGATATAGTAGTCTTTAAAAATAATACTGAGTGTAAAATGCTAAGTAAAATTATTTGGTTACTAATTCTTGAGTGTGTAACTGGAAATGATAATTTCATGCTTTTTTTCTTAGCCTTAATTTCATCATCTATAAAATGAAGATAACTGAACTCATATGGGGTTCATTATGAAAAGCAAGTGCTGTCATGGAAATTAAAAAAGCCCTTTGCAAATATTAAAGCATTACTAAACATTAGCTGTTAGAAACATTTGGAAAAGAGACAAACTCCTTGGAAAGAGGAATTATTTCCCTTTAGACATGATGTTTCTCTTATGTGCACAGTGTCTGATACAGAGTGGACTTTTAATAAATACTTGTGAAGTTATTCGTTCTGTTATTCATTAGATCTAAAAAAGGTTTGATTTAAAGTCAGTGTTGTGAATGTACATTGTACCTGAATTTCAACAGGACTCCTGACCACTGCTGTTACGGTATTATTTCCTAAGTAGATTGAAAACCCTAGGAATACTTGTTTAATGTAAAACACATAAGCCATAATTTTCAAATTTGAAGGTTACACAAAGCTGAAGAAGTAGGTTGGAAAGCAGAAGCAAGATTCAGAAAAATCCCTGAAAATTCAGGGGAAATTTCCTGAAATAATAGGGTGAAGTGAACAAAACATTACATAGTTGGGATATGTATAAAATCTTACTTTTAGATTCCAAAGTTAGTTGTACAAATACAGTATTTGGAAAGTAGTTTAATATCAATTCTTGTGGAGAAAAACTTGAAGATCTTAGTTGACTACAAGCTATATTATATAGAAAGCATAGTATAATTGCCTAAAAAACTGAAACCTTGTTAAGGATTATCAACTGAACTATACTGTCCAGATCAAAGGATTTTATAGTTCCTAATTCCACACTGGTTTAAATTGATCTTAATAATATCAATATCAATAATATATTGAGTTATAGGAATCCCATTTTAAAAGGAACCAGTAACAAAAAAGCAACATGCTTATGTCATGTTAAAAAAAAAAAAAAACAGGCAGTCAATTAGGTAATGACAGTTGGAAAAGTCCTTTATTTGGAATTAAACAAATTGGGTTCAAGCCCAGACTTGGCCATTTTGCTAACTTTGAGCCAGGCAAATCACTTAACTTCTCAGATTCCAAGTTTCAGAATTATTGTGAGAGAAACACTTTATAAAATTGTATAGTATATGCTAGATTTAGTAAGGTCCATGAGTATAAGAACTGTTGTTTTTCATCTTTCAGCACAGTGCCTTAAATGTGTAGATGAATAATAAATGAATTGAATTTGTTGAATAGAAGGACATGATGACTGTGATAATTTTCTTTAAATATTTTTCTCCTATAAAAGAAAAATTAGATTTATTTTGTATAGCTATGTAAAAAAGACCATGTGTCAATGGAGGGAAAGTTTTGAGTTGGTATAAGGAAAAACTTAACAATAATTAGAGCTGTCCAAAAGTCAGAATGAGTGGCTTTGTTATTATGTTTTCCCTATCAGCAGAACATTTAAGTAGGGAGTATATGATCAGTAATCTGACCAGAGATATTTATAGAGGACGTTCCTGCATTTTGGGAAGAGATGGTCCTTTAAACCTTGTTACTTGGCCATCCCATTCCTTCTTTTTCTATCACTGCTTCTAGGAATTGATTTCCTTTCCCCAAATGACATCAGCCATGGCACTCAGCTTCCTCTGCCCTTTTTATCTCTTATGAGAGCTCTTTGACTACTCCTTACCAATTTCCCACCTGCTTCACACATCATTAAAATATTTTCTCTGCTTCAACTCTAAAATGAGGAATGAAGAAAGAGAAAGATACTCTTCAAATGTCTAGGACTAGCAGGAAAATTATATTCCTGGCATTCCTACTTCCCAGTTGCAACTCCAAACCTATCTTTATATAACAATAATTGGAAATTATAATACTACTATTGCAATATTTCATAAAATAGGTTTTTGAGGCAACTGGGAACCTAAACACAGTTCTACTAGTCAGCTCCAGGCAACTGTTTTACAAATACTTTTTGAAATACAACCCATTCATGAGTTAGGATATGCTCATAGAACCATAAAAAAGACACATCAATATTTAAGAATATATTTCACTATGATTATAGGTAACTAAATGACCATGGAATCTGGTGCAGAGACCCAGCAGAGTGGCGATGCAGCTGTAACGGAGGCAGAAAATCAACAGATGGCTGTACAAACACAACCACAGATTGCAACTTTAGCACAGGTATAAGATAATTTTGCAATTTTCATTAAGCTGTATAATTTCCAAGAGGAAATGTGTATTTTGGATTAAGGAAATAAAATTTTTAGTACAGCAGCATACCTAGAATGAATGGAGAGAAATAGAAGTTTTAAAAATTCTTTTAATTTAGATTAACATAATTGTTGTAAAGTGCTGTTCATATAACACAATTGAAAAGTACCCATTGTTATACAAAGCTTAGTAATCCTATAATTAATCATTTTTAATATTCTTATTTTTTCCTGATATTTAAAAACTATCATTTTATTTTTGTTAAGAGGAAAACACCATTCTTTTTTTCATTGTGCCCATTTCTTTGAAGAACTATTTATATATAACCCAGAAGATAGTACAAGTAATAAGTAATTTCATTACTTTATTGAAACAAGTAAGTTTCCAAGCTAATAGTTTCATATCTTTTGTCTACACACAGAAAACAATACAATATGATAGATAGTGGAATAGTCATAGAGTCAGGAAAACTTGAATTAAAATTCCATCTCTAATGGTAACCTGGGTCATCATGGGCATGGCAATCTACTGTGTCCTCCAGCTGCCTCTGGTAATAGCTATATAGTATCTGCTTCATAAAATTGTTAAAGAGCTTTGGATGAGGGGATGAATATAAAACATTTTGCAAATTTGAAGAACTATATAAGTAAATCATTATTAAAACATTTTAACAAAATAAAACATAAATGGCATGTGAATAAAAGGTCAGCCTTGGAATCAGAAGGTCTAGGATTTGTCTTTTTACTTCTTATGAATAGTGGCTGGCTGTAACCCTAGGTGAGTCATTTAAACTTGAAGTACCCTAGGTAATTTAGCTTAAAAGTTATAAAACAGTTGCCCTTCCATATTAGTAGGAGTTTTTTCAGCTTCTGTTGAAGGGGGGTTTAATTATTTCGTAGCAATTAAATCAAAGTCAAGACCAAAAAATAATCCCCCATAAATAAATAGTTTTTTCTTTCATTTTCTTCAGGCCATTGTATTTGCCATCCTATCAATATATTCATTATTTTTCTCCAAATATGAAGTGTCACCTTTTTTATTCCCCCCTCAAAATTCTTAAATATGTGTATTCTGTGTTGACATAATTTATCTTCTTATGTTTCCTATTGTTTTGCTTTAATATCAAGGGAAAAAAACTATTAGTGATATTTTGAGCTTCATTTGCACATGTGGTTTTTAATATAAATTTATTAATAAAGATAGATACAAAGCATTGTGTCTAGGTAGAAATTCATCCAATTTTCTTATAGCTCTCTAGATTATATCAAGATACTTTCTGAAACCAAGTAGAAAAAAGACTTATATTTGTATGTGCTAATCTTAGACTAACAAAGAACTTTTAACATGGGTTTATTGTGACCCTAGATATTGATCTCTACAAGGAGGCCAATATTATACTTATTTGTTATAAAATATTTTTACATAAATTAAATAGTAATTTATTTGTAAACTACATACATGACATAGTAAATCTTGTGTTGTAAATGTATTTTAGCAACATTTAGTCTCCTTTTGAAAGTAACTTTAGTATAATTTTTAAAAATAATGTTCATTTTTAAATTTCAGTTACTTTTAACATTAGCATTGGAAATGCCATTTTCAAGCTAAACACAGAGTTTAGAACTACACTACTGATTTTTGCTCCTAAAGAGCTTGTTGTAGGATAAAATAATAAACAAGTATATTTAGTAATTGAAGCAAAAACATTAAATTTCATAACTAGTTTCTTATAATAAAATATTTCCCAATTAATGTTATATTTTTATTGTTGAAAATAATTTTAGTTTTGAAATTGAGTAGTACAAAGTAAAAAAAGTTTTAAAGTTAGACAAACTGATTTTAGTTAGAACCTGCTATTTTTTCCTAGTTCTGTGATTCAAGGAACTTAAATTTGGTAAAAATAAAGGTTGTAATACTTTTCATTTACAAGCTCCAGAGTTGTGAAGATAATATAGAATTTGAATTTTCAAGTCAGAAGAACCTTAAGGGCCATCTGTTTCTGAAAAAAAGAGTGTGTGTGTGTGTGTGTGTGTGTGTGTGTGTGTGTGTATCTCATAGTGTTTTCTGCCTTTGTACAGCTCTAATTGTAGGAGGTTTTTTCCTTGTATCATAGCCTAAATTAGCTTTTGACTTTTATCCATTGTTGCTATTTCTACTCTTTGGGGCCAAAGAGAACATTTCTGATTCCTCTTCCATATTCAAATTCTGTTATGTTCTCTTTAATTATTTTTTCTAGCTGAACATCTCTAGTTCACTTTATTACTCTTCATATAGCATAAACTCGAGGCCCTTCTTCTTATTATTTGTTCTACATTTATTGCTACCCTTCCTAACTGGAATCCAAATGTGCTTTAAGCAAAGCAGGATAGAGGGGGATAACATTCATTCATTCACTAAACATTTTTGAAGCATCTGCTATGTGACAAGCACTGGGCTAAGATCATGATTAATGTGATACCTTTAATGCAGTCTGAAATACTATCAGCTGTTTTTTTGCTTCTGAGCCTGTAAAGTTCACTGTAATCCCTACATTTTATCACGTGAAATGATATCTAGCAACATGCTACATGGTTGTGAGCTGCAATTATTAGCTCAAATGTGTCTATAGTAACATTTTCTCTATTTTTGTAGGTTTCTATGCCAGCAGCTCATGCAACTTCATCTGCTCCAACAGTGACCTTAGTACAGCTTCCTAATGGGCAAACTGTTCAAGTTCACGGAGTTATTCAGGCAGCCCAGCCATCAGTTATTCAGTCTCCACAAGTACAAACTGTTCAGGTATGCATATGAAAAAGTTTCTAATATGCTTTTGTATAAGCTGCATATAGTTTTATTGATCTTTTTTTAAAGACAGTGATAATTCAAACATACAGGATAGTGTAATTGTTATCTCACAATAAAGGCTTATTTCCTGTACCTTTTCCTCCTTACTGTGAGGGCTTTTGTTTGTTTGTTTCTTTTGGCCAATACCTATTATCTTGTACTTAACATGCTTTCCAAGTAATGTAGAGGTAGAATTAAGCTATATTATTCCACCAAGCATTTTACCATTCAGCATGTCTCTTGGTTAAGGTATTGAAGAGACAGATGTTATAGTGTTAAGTTTTGATAATAACTTTGAGTGACTTCAGTTCATTTGCTAAATAAATATTCCTGCTGCAGTTAGGTGGGGTAGTAGAAAAACAACATAGTTAGGCAAGAATTCGAATCTCAGGGATTATATTTATAGATATCTAATTAGGTCTGAGTATTTAACATCCTGACAAGATGCTCAAAAAAAAGTACTATTGAATGCCCATCACTTGGGGAATAGCTAAACAATTTGTGTTATGTGATTGCAAACTGTTGTACAGATGAGTAAGCTGCTTTCAGAAGAACCTGGTAATACATAAACTGATACAAAAAGAAATGAGCAGAAATGAGAGAAAATTGTACATAGTAACAGCAGTATTGTATGATGATCAATTGTAAATAATTTAGCTATGCTCATCAATGTGAAGATTTAATACAATTCAAAAAGACTTCTGATGAAAAATGCTATCCATCTCCTTGAGAAGGAACTGGCGGAGTATGAATGAAGACCAAAACATACTTTTTTTTCACCTTTATTTTTCTTGTTGATTTTTTTTTGTCTGTATTTTCTTTCAGGAAGTGACTAATTTGGAAATGTGTTTTGTCTGATAGTTCATAAGTATAATGTGTATTAAATTGCTTGCCTTCTAAAGGAGGGAGGGAGAATTTGGAAGTCAACTTTTAAAAAATGTTAAAAATTGTTCCCACATGGAATTGGGGAATAAATAAAGATGCTCCCAAAAAAGTATTAGCAGATCACAAAAATAAAAAAAAAAAAGCTTTGTTATTGCTTTTCATATTCAAAACACTTTAACCCTGCCAAGGACATTTGTTTTAATAGTCTAGTCATTAACTTCAATATAAAAATGAGCAGAAAAGAAACCAGTGAAAACAGAATTCAGAATGATGAAATTAGAGGTCAAATGCTGACTATTCTGATTGATATATCATTAGCATTTTCTTTTTGAAAACAACAAAAGCATTAAAAATAGCAAGCATTGAACAATATCACAAAATAAATTAAATTGTCTATCTTAACATATCAGAGAGGAAGTGTGAATATCCATTTCACATGTGATATGAATCCATTTCATAGTTGGCTATCTTCATGCAACCAAAACAAAAGTAGTTAAGAGTAAAAGTCAAAATCAATAACAAAGGAATATAAAGCTATTAATGCTCAGTTACAAAAACTCCCATCTGATCATTTATGGTGTCGAGTCAAATAATGTGGAAACTGGCCAAGGTAAAGATATTAACTCTGATTATCACTGTCTAAGGAAGCTTAACCAATGTGAAGTGGTTACCCAAATGAGGAAGCCAGAAGAGCCCAGAAAGTTATAAATACTATCTTCTGCCTAAGCAGAAATATAGCAGCCAAGATCAACACTAGCTTAGATTATAAAATCATTGGCAAAAGCATTACCAAGGAGAATAAAGGAAAGTTGTGAACAATATAATCTCATAAAACAGTATAAAATTGTCAGATAAATTCAGAGTTTTATGTAAATGTTGGGACATTTACATATAAAAGTAAAAGGAGCCAGATGCTTCTGAATAAGAGGAACAGACTTCCCAGTTCCCACATACATACTCTAGCAGAAAACTGAAGTTTGCACCCTATTGAATATTGATCTAGAAATCTAATTGGAAGCCACAATAAATGGTTTCTTTCACCCTAGAATGACATAGAAAATTTCTTTCAACCAGAAAGAATCCTGTGACCAAGATAATTTTAAAAAAAGATCCATCAGCAAAACCAGTGCTTCCCAACATGACCAAGACCACAAAAATCAATAAGACTATGTCCAGAGGCATCAAAAGTAAAGAATCTCTCCGAGAAAGCTCCAGATTAGACACCTTGGTACCCCCCAGAGAGTGGTAGCTCATTGACTAGCAGCATCCAAGGGCTTGCAGTTCCTAGCACTCTATTCAGCAACACCTTAGAGGGTACTACAGATCCAGCACTCTGAATCTCAAACACATTGTGAAAAAGAGGTCAAGAAAGAGATGGTCAAGCAAAATGAATATGCATAGTGGCCTTGTCCAAAATTGTTTGTCTCCTTCTGCACCTCAAGTCCATTGGTAAAACGTTTATAGAGGAGAGCAATCAAAGAGAACAGAATGAAATAGAGCATGACTGAGCATATCCTAAAATCAGGATTATAAATCTTTAAGTGATTGGTTTCTTGCACAGCAGATATATTTTTAGATCTATTGGATCTATAGAAAAATACAGGTAAAACATATTCAGGATGAGAGGCAATAGATGGATCGTTTAATCAACAGAGGGAAGTACTAATGCCAAATCTATTAAAATAATTATAACCTGCCATTTGAAGAGAGACAAATAACTACTCCACTGTACAAATGCAATAACTTTATTATCCACATATAAGATGAATTAAATTTTTATTTTAAAATAAAGCACCTTGGGGCAGCTAGATAGCACAGTGGATAGTGCACCAGCCCTGAAGTCAGGAGGACCTGAGTTCAAATCTGGTCTCAGATACTTAACACTTCCTAGCTGTATGACCCTGGGCAAGTGACTTAACCCCAATTGCCTCAGCAAAAAATAAATAAATAAGATAGAGCACTTTGGAATAATTTATAACACCACGAATTGAATTAAAGAGCCCTTTGAGAGGGACAATAGAGTTAAGTGAAGAAATAGAAACAGCAAAAGATTATTTATTTGTAAGCAAAAGTTTAGTTGAGGCTGTCTTGGAGCCATCTTAGGCACCTCAAGAAACTAGATCATAAATAAAACTACTAGGGGCAGCTAAATGGCACAGTGGATAGAGCACTGGCCCTGAAGTCAAGAGGACCTGAGTTCAAACCCAGGCTCAGACTTCCTACCTGTGTGACCCTGGGCAAGTCACTTAACCCCAATTACCCCCAGCTAAATAAATAAATAAAACTATTCACATTGAATTCTCAAGAAGCCTCCAGTCCTGAAAGAGACTCAAAATAAAAATTCCTAGAAATATGCTAGCCAAATTCTAGAATTCCCAGATCAAGAAAATTCTCCAAGCAAGTAGAAACGGGTAGTTTTAATTATATTAAGTTTTTGCATAAACAAAACCAATGCAGCCAAATTTAGAAGAAAAGCAAGAAATTGGGAGGGAGTTGTGGTATAGAATTTATAGCAAGTTTTTCTGATAAAGATCTTATTTCTCAAATATATAGGGAACTGAGTCAAATTTATAAAATTTCTCCAGTTGATAAATGATCAAAGAATATGAACAGACAATTTTCAGAAAAAGAAATCAGAGCTATCAAAGTAGTCATATGAAAAATACTCTAAATCTCTACTGATTAAAGAATTACAACAACTCTGACGTACCACCTCACATCTATCAGAATGACTAATGTGAGAAAAAAAGGAAAAGGATAAATGCTGGCTTTGATGTGGAAAAGTAGATACACCAATGGACACTTGGTGGAGCTTTGAATGGTCCAGCTAATTTAGAGAACAAAGAAATGTGCCCAGTAGGCATGCCCTGTGACCCAGCAACACTAGATCTATGCCCCAAAGAGACAAAGAAAGGAACGGACCCATTTGCACAAAAATATTTACAGGAACTCCTTTTGTGATGGCAAAGACTTAATGGATGCCCATCAATTGGGGAATGGCTGAACAAGTTGTGATGGAATATTATGATTTGATGGGGATAGTTTAAGAAAAACCAGGGAAGACCTATATAAATTGACAGAAAATGAAGTTAACATACTAAGAGAGAATATTGTGCAAAGTAACAGCAATATTATAACAGTTCAATAATCCACTATTTCAAAAGATTTCTGATGAAAAAAATGCTAACCACCTCCAGGAAGGTGGATGTGGACTTGAGTACATATTTTTATTTGTTTCCTGTCCCCTGCAAAAATGGCTAATATGGAAATATTTTGTATGACTTCATAAGTGTAATAGGTATCATTTCTTGTCTTTTGAATGGGATGGGAAGGTGGGTGAGGGGCATAGATGAAGAGAAAGAATTTGGAAGTTTTTTTTTTTTTAATTTAGAAAAAGAGGGTTTTTTGGTGAGTGATTCTTTTGTTTGTTTTTGTTTTAGATTGTTTTTTGTTGTTGTTGTTTTTGAAAGGCAGTCGTGATTTACCCAGGTTACATAGGGTTAAGTACTTGAGGCTAGATTTGAACTCATTCTCCAGACTCTAGGATCAGTGCTCTATCCATTGTGCCATCTAGCTAACCCTGTTTGCTTACTTGTTTCAAAATAAAACTGTTGGGTGGAGAACTTTCACTATATCCTTGACTTGATTTGATCAGACTTTGGAGTAATGATGTATGGCTTAATACCAAGGCTGGCTAAGGAATAACTTTCCCTATTTAAGCAGCTGTTAACTATCAATATTCCAGGTTTCATCTCTACTGATTAGATTTAAGGATAAAAAAGTATTGAAGACTTAAGTGGCTAGCTTAACTAGCATTTCAGTCGTCATTTGTATTGTTTTGTTTTGGAATTTTTTGAGTTTTGTTTTGTTTTTTAAGCAAAAATATCAACACTTTTAGCCGCTCCAATATTTACAATAAAGTAAATAGTATACAGTTATATAACATTCCAGACTATAAAGTATTGTTCTTGCATGATCCCAGTGGGGCTAAGTGATCCAAATACTTAAAAAGGCTGGTCCTGCATGTTTAAGGGATAATTTGATTTTGGTTAGTAAAGTGAAATGAGACACCTCCATTTTTTGAAGCAGAAAATCAGCTTTTTCTCTTTGGAAATCAAGGTTAAAATGGTTCTATTTTTAATTGTAACTAAACATTTAAATTCTGAGAGCATTTAGCCCATGCTTCCACCTAAGGTTAAACTCTTTCATAGAAAGGCAATATAAATAAGCAAGATCTTGGACTAGACTCCAGGAAACAGTCTTGTATAACAAGATCTTTTTTTACCTCAGCCTATTCTGGTGGCTCTGCCCCCTTTACTTGCATCTTCATTTACTCACCCCTGCCAGATTTCTCTTACCCTCATATAACATGGAATTGAAGTGTGTTCATAAATACTTGGCATATTGAAGTACAACCTGTAGTGTTCTCCAAATCAGGCAGGACTAGCTTACCATTTTATTTTATTTCAAGTTGCCTATGAAACATGGAAACAAGCTTTGCCCTCTCAGCTTCATTTTCTTCTTTTGTAAAACAGAGCAAATTCCTGTTACACCAGCCTCAAAAAGGTCTTATGTAGATTAAATAATACACTGCATGTGGGAGCTGTTTTTCAATTGTTGTGTAAAATTTAGAATCACTGGCTTCTAGTCCTGCCCCTGAGAATATCTGTGACTTTGGACAAATCACCTTTCTTTCTGGTTCTCAGTTTCTTCAAATCTAAAGTAAAAGAAAGGCACTAAATGACTCTTAAGACCCCTCTCACTTTAAACTTAGATCCTACTATGTGTCATTCTCAACTGAAGCCTTACTCTAATGTTTCATCTTTATTGTGAAGATAATTCTGGATTTTAGATAATTTATCAGTAGAGCACAAATCTTTCTAGGCTGAAAAGGCTTAGCTTATAGTTTCAACAATAAGCTTTGCCAGCTGTTCAAGGACAAGCTTAGCAGTTTTCCTCCATCTTAAGCTGAGGGATCATTTTTTGGTCACTGCAGTTTTCAAAGAATATTTCACAAAGGAATTGTGATCTGCATTGGTGGAAAGGATGCCTTCCCAAAATTAAAAATCCTTGAAACATTGGAGTTGAAATACTGCATATTGAGTTTACATTTTCAGAGCACGATATGACTGCTCCTATTTTCATCAGCAGCTGTCAGTGTCCATTAGTACATGATACAGTTCCTATTACAAACAAGAACATTTATGTGATAAATAGACTTTATGATCAGGTATAGAGCTAGGCTTTATTTTATTCTACTTCATTATTTAATTATTTGTTTCATTTAAATTAAGTGTATACATTTTTAAAAGCATTTATTAAATTTTGTGCCCAGAAGTCTGCAAAGAACTGAAGACCCAAATATAAAAATTAAGCATGCTTTCAAGAAGCTTACTTTGTAATTAAAGGGAGACAACATATATAAGAGACAAGAAGTAAAGTATAAACAGCTAAGGAAGAAAAGTGGTCCATTCATAAAATCATAGAGTTTAGAATGAAAAGAAATCACATCTGATTCTTTTTGTGCAGCAAGATAATTGTATAAATATATATGCCTATATTGGATTTATATATATATATATATATTTACTATGTTTAACATATATTGGATTACTTGCCATCTAGTACAGGGGGTGGGAGGTAGGAGGGAAGTTGGCACCGAGGTTTTGGGGGGGATTTAAAAAAATAAATATTAAGGGGGGGATCACAGCTTCTAGCACCTTTAATTTTGTGGATGAGAAAACTGAAGCACCTAAAGTTCAATGACTAGTCTACTCAGATTTATTTCCTTTAAGACTTCTTTTGTTGGAATATAAAGGTGAAATTGGGGTGTATCTTAACTTGGACAAATTCTTGTAGATCTAAGTAATTTGAGAACATTTGCTGTCTATTTGGTGAGGGACTGAAAGAAAAAAGGAATTGATGTTAATCTTTTTAGCAAAACGTTTTATTCCATCTGAATTGTGTTGCTTATGTTCTTGACTTTCTCATATATAAAATAAGTATGTAGACTGAACTCAATTAAAATGGTACAATTTTTTTTCTTTTTAGATTTCTACTATTGCAGAGAGTGAAGATTCACAGGAATCAGTAGATAGTGTCACAGATTCTCAAAAAAGAAGAGAAATTCTTTCAAGGCGGCCCTCCTACAGGTACAGAAATTCAAACAAGTAGTTATGAAATCCCTACTGCATATAAGGCCTTGTGTTTAGAAGGTGGTGTTTTAAAATTATATACAACCTCAGCTCTTGGGCAGTTTATATTCTGGAAATGATGAATTCCTTAGATTTAAAAGGTTAAGAATGAAGACTTTGAGTTCAGTTAGTAGCAGATCAGTTTTTAGGGCTCTTTTTAAAATACTACTTCTGGCCCTTCACTACCTTTGATCTGTGAGGATCTCCCTTGCTTAAGACTGTAAAAGAAAAATTCCGCAAATTCCCTTGCTAAAATTGACAGTCTTCCTACTTTTTTTGTTTTTTGTTTCTTCTTGTGTGGGGGATAGGCCTGGACTTGATGTTTTTAGCATTAAAAAATCCCAATGGGGAAATTTTCTCTACTGCTGTTGATCGGAATCATTTATTCAACTTAGAATCTTAGAAAGTTGTCTTAGGTTACTGAGAAGTTAAGTGATCTGCCTGTGGTCACACACTGTGACAGTGGCAAAACTTGCATCCAGATCTTTCTGAATCCAAAACCAGTTTTGTTTTCTATGCCATACTATTTCTTAATACTCTATATATGTAGTATTATTGTTCGTAAATGAAATATGAACAATAATATCTCATATCTCATTTATGTGTGTTTCTCTGTGTGCTTTCAAAAAGCTAAAGAATAACTTACATCTTATTTGTAGGGTTTTTTTGTTTTATTTTGTTTTTGCCTAACACAAATAATTTCTTTAGAGCCACATTCAGGTTCTTAAATGTATAGTTACAAAACAGTATTGAAGCCTTCAGGATTTTAACTAAATTCAGTCTCTTCTTGAACTGGATATATTTTACCAGTTTATAGTCAGTCTCATTTTTTTGTTTCCTGTGTGTTATATCAGCTTAGATTTTTATGATCTTTTAAGGCCAGGGGTTATACTACATTTTAAAATATGAAGCAAATCAAAACAGTCAATAAGAGCAAACTATACATATATTTTTTCCTCTCCAGCAGTAACATTTAAATTTTTTAAAGTACAAATTTTTTAACACTCTATTCTCTTTAATTTCCTTAAATCTGTTTTTTATTCCCAACAAAGCTTCTTTTAAAGACATCATATGGTCATATCTAATGGCTGTTTTTGAGGCTTTATTCTCCTTTCAGGCTACTAACTACCCACTTTTTCTTAGAACTTTTTTCTGAAACAAATACTGGATTTGGAGTCAGAGCTTGAGTTAAGTTTCAGCTCTGACCTTGAACAAGCTTCTCTGATCCTCTAAGCCTCAGGAAATCACAAACCACCCAGTGTCTTTACCAGAAAACCCCAAAGGCAGTCATGAAGAGCCAGACACAACTGAAGAACAACATCCATTCACTAACTTCAGACATCCCTTTCACCCCAAATTTATCATCCTGCCTGAATTCTATGAGGCTATACTAAACTGTTTATCTAACCTTTCTCTTTTTCTGGCTTATTGTTTTCTCTTGTTTGGATGTTCCATGAGGTTTACACTCCTGTTTTGTTGCTGTCATTATCATTGTTGTTCAGTCACTCAGTCCAGTCTAACTCTTTGTTTGCCCAAGCCCTTTTATCCTCCACTATCTCTCATAGTCTCTCCAAGTTCATGTTCATTGTTTCCATGACACTGACTATCCATCTTATCCTCATTCATCCCCTTTTATCTTTTGCCTTCAATCTTTCCCAACTTCAGGGTCTTTTCCAGTGAATCCTCTTTTTAAGTATTGATTGATTTGATCTCCTTGCTATCTGACTCTCAAAAGTCTTCTTCAGCACTGCATTTTGAATTCCTTTATTCTCCTCTGCTCAGTTTTCCTCATAGACAAATTCTCACAGCCATACATTGCTACTGGAAAGATCATAATTTTTGATTGTATGAATCTTTGTTGGAAAAGTAATATCTCTGCTTCTTAGTGTGCTGGCCAGATTTGCCATAGTTTTTCTTCCAAAGAACAAGCATCTTTTAATTTCATGACTACACATATAATCTGCATGAGTTTTGAATCCAAGACTATAAAGTCTAAAATGCAGCTTCTGTTTCTTTTTCTTTTGTTTTCCAAGAAGTGATGAGACCAGTTGCCAGGATCTTAGCTTTTCCAATACTAAGCTTCAGACCAGTTTTTACTCTCCTCTTTCATCCTCATCAAGGGCCTTCTTAATTCCTCTTCACTTTCAGGAAGATGTGTCTTCCTGACTCCAAGTTTTTGCACTATGCTCCTGAACCATCAGTGATTTTTTTTGTATATTCTTGTCCTCAGAAAATTTGTCACTTTTAGCTTCCCCTATCAGTAATTATTCAAATTTATGTCATCATTCAATGTGTAACATTTAAAACTATCCTGTTTGTGCTTCCTTTTGGCTATTTTGTTTTCTTTTTTGCATTTTAAAAAATGCTCAAATGACTGTTTTCTTTTTTTGATTTGGGCAATCCTCTCCCTAGTTTTCACCTTTCCCTACTTCCCTCCCTTTTTTTCTTTTTTAAGGAGGGAAGAGTACATCAAAATCCTTACAACAAATATAGTTATCCAAGCAAAACATTCCTACCATTATTTGTATTCAAAAAAGTATCTTTTTCTACAGCTTGCATCCATCATCTCTCAGAAATTGGATATTACTATTCTCTGGTTAAGCTGTGAGTGTGGTTTGTCATAGCATTGAATGACAATTTAATTTAATTAATGACATTTAATGGTTCTTAAATATTTTAAAGTTTTTTGGGGTTTTTTTTGTTTTGTTTTTTTTTTTTACTTGAAAGATTGTTATTGGCTTAATTGTTCTCCTGATTCTTACTTCATTCAGAATCAGTTCATATTCCCAGGAATCTGAAACCATCCTTTCTCTTCATTATTTCTATGGTAATATCCCATTACATTCTATACATCAGAATTTGTTCACCCACTCCCCAGGTGATGGGAATACTTTTAATTTCTAGTTCTTTGTTCTAACAAAAAGAACAGCTGTAGGTATTTTTATACATTTAAGTTTCGGAGAGACGGGGGAAGAGGAGCAGCACTTTTGCTAGGTGCCCTCTTCCCCTCTCCCCATTGAAAAAAGGAAAAACAAATCTTGCCAAAAATAAATAGTTCTCCTGTTCTTTAACATGAAACTTTTGCTAAGCTAACTTCATAGTACTAATCTGTCTTAAATGTCCTGACTCTCATCTTTCATTAAATCCTACTCACCTTCTTCATGCATTTCTTTTTCTCTCCTCACCAAGAATCCTAAAAGCCAGGGACTGTGTATAATGTCTTTTTAAATTTTCCAGCAATGTATAACGTATATAATGTATAACATAGTTCTAAACTAGCACAAAGTATATCTTTAGTATATTCTTATTGAATTGATTATTCTAATCAAGTTTTAAATTTTCCTTATTTGTTACTGTGAAATTAAAAAACATGATTGAACAAGAAAAAACTACATGTGGAAATTAAGAATTATTTATGTAGTTTGTTTATCTCTCTGACCACTTTTGGACTTCTATTCCATGGTGTTTTTTTGTTTTGTTTTGTTTTTAATGATTCATTCATGTTTTTTTTCCTTTCCTTCCATTCTTTTAATATTACTGTCCATATATTGTTTTGTTTTTGTTTTTGGCTGAGGCAATTTGGGTTAAGTGACTTGCCCAGGGTCACACAGTTAGGAAGTATTGAGTGTCTGAGACTGAATTTTAACTCGGGTCCTCCTGATTTCAGGGCCACCACTCTATCCACTGTGCCATCTAGCAGCTTCTGTCCATATACTCTTTTTTGCTGAGGCAATTGGGGTTAAGTGATTTGCCCACGGTCATACAGCCAGGAAGTGTTAAGTGTCTGAGGTCAGATTTGAACTCAGGTCCTCCTGACTTCAGGGCTGCTGCTCTATCCACTGCACCACCTAGCTGCCCCTGTCCATATACTCCTTAACAACAACAACAAAAAAGAGAAAACAATCCCTCTCTAAGTATTCTGTAGCTAATTTGTGCAGGCTTTGGATCAATTTTAAATTTTTTAGTGGGAGCATTAACAATTCATAAATTAAAAATTCTTCAAATCAGGGCTTGATTTGTAAATTGTCTAGATGTATCTTAATCTTAAATGTGAGTTCTGCACATTTTTTACTAGAATTAGTTAAATTTTTCTATTAACCAGCATACTCCTTTCTCCCTTGAAAAAATTACAGTCAAACAAAACAAATCCAGTCGTTGTCTATGTCTAAGATTTATATTATATGTCATGTTATGTATTAAAATTATATACATTACGTATATCATTCTGTATTTTAAATCCATTCCCTCTCTGCCAAGAATGATTTATGCTCAGTCTTTTGGAATTATGATTTGTCAACGTATTAATCATAGTTCTGTGACAGTTGTTTTCAACCAATCCTTGTTTCCATACAACAAGTTAGATGAAAGTAACTATCAGTTAATCAAGTAGCATCAATTAAACTCTCACTACGGATCAGGAGCTGTGCTGGGCTCTAAGCATACATGTATAAAGAATGAACCAATCTCTACTTGTGTAGAACTTATATTTTAAATGAGGGACACAGAAAGTATACATATAAATGCATATAATATAAACATAAGATAAATATATTTTATACATATAACAGCTAAATAGAAATTAATTTTCGAGCGAAGGGCCCTGACAGTTGGAGAGATCAGGGAAGCCTTCCTTCAAAAGATGGTGCTTTGAAATGTGTCTTAAAGGACAAGAAGGAGGGACTCTGAGGTATAGAGGTAGGTAAGGTGTCCATTCCAGACATGGCAAATGATCAGGAGGTATGGTATAGTAAAGAGACAGCTGGTCTTAGTACTCAGAAAGACCTGGCCTCAAAATTTCCTGACATACTGAGTATGGAACTATGAGTAAGCCTTTTAACTCTTATTGCACCAAACAGCCAGCTCTGTAAGTTGCAAAGCAGCTGCCAATCTGTAGTCAGAGAAGGGCTTTCCTATCTCAGGTTCCAGTACCAATTAAATCATAGATCCAATCTCTCCTATCCCAAATGAGGAAAATTTTGATCTGTAATATCATTCCAAGTTCACATATATGTGATGTCACAATGACTTCATTCACATAGTAAATTAATATGCTTTTGAAATTCATGATATAGTCTATATAAGTAATGTTATTTCAAAAAAATATATATCACTATACATTATTTTCATATAAAATATAAATTTAAGGATAGAATGGACGAGAGAATTAAAATTATTTTTTCAATATAATACAGGTAGTAAATGACAGAGCCAGTCTTTTAACTTTTAACTTCAAAAATAGTACTCTTTCTACTGCATCAGTCTGTCTCTTCATAGTAGTTACTTTCTTGACACAATTTCTATTGAGAATTTTTTCTTTAATCTAGTATTAGACAACATATTAACTCTTAACAATTCTTATTTGTTTGGAGTTTTATTTTTGTAAAATGTATTATCTAGTTATTAAGTCTCAAAATTTGTTGTCAGTCATAAGCACTAGTAACTTTTTATCATTCTTTGAACTTTCTTTTTCATTAATTTGTGTTTATCTAAGGCACTTTGTTTTACTTTTATGTTGATTAGTATGGTTTACTATTTTTCTAGGAAAATTTTGAATGATTTATCCTCAGATGCACCTGGAGTGCCAAGGATTGAAGAAGAAAAGTCTGAAGAGGAAACATCAGCACCAGCCATTACAACTGTGACGGTGCCAACTCCAATCTACCAGACCAGCAGTGGACAGTACAGTGAGTAATAAACATTTATATATTGAGAGGTCAAGGGAGGAGTGAGTGGCTAAATTATTTTTAAATTTATAAAATATATATAATATTTTCCAGGATAGCTGTTAACATTTCCCTTGCCCATTGTCTTCTGTATAAAGACCTTTAACTGTTTTCTGGGAGCAATTGGGTAGCACAGTAGATCGAGTGCCCAGACTAAAGTTAGAAAAACCTAAATTCATACATGCCCTTAAACACTTACTATGTGACCCTTGACAAGCCACTTCCCTGTTTGCCTCAGTGTCTTTATCTGTAAAATAAATTGGAGAAGGAAATAGCAGAGCCCTTTAGTATTTCTGTCAAGAAAGCCCCAAATGAGGTCATGAAGAATTGGACACAATTGAATAACAGCAAACTGTTTTCTAAAAGTATATAAAGTAATTAAAATGTGTAGGCTCATTTTTTAAAGGTGTGTCTCTCCTTAAGTTTACTTATTAATTCATTTCAACAAAAATTAAGTGACTCCTATGTGCTAAGTTAGGGAGATTGAAAATTGAACAAAACAACCCCTATTTTCAAATGTTATAGTGCAAAGAATGTGTTCAAATAAAGGAAATATATATTTTATTTATTTATTTTTTTTGCTGAGGCTACTGGGGTTGTGACTTGCCCAGGGTCACACAGCTAGGAAGTGTTAAGTGTCTGAGGCCAGATTTGAACTCAGGTCTTCCTGACTTCAGGGCTGATGCTCCATCCTCTGCTCTAACTAGTTGCCCCAGGAAATAGATATTTTGAAAACATTTAAGACTAAAAATAATCATTTCTCCTTTTCCTTTCTAAAATTGAATTCTTACCCCAAGTATAGTTTTGAAAAGTACTCCATCACTGAATTTTTGCAGTTGATTGCAGTGACTTGCCATACTCATACATACTACTGTAAATTTGTAGTTGGTGTAGTTCTACTTAGTAATATGGTAGGTCCAAACATGAAAATATTGAAAATAAGATGACTTACTCTTTGCTTCTCAAAGATAAAAATTCCTCTTGAAAAATTCAAGAGATTTCCTGTCATGGTGGCTATATTTTGTTGTCCACTTCTCTCACTTAAACCCCTTCAACTCCTGTACTTTTTATATAAAAAGTTTTATATAAGACTTTAACTTCCTGGCTCTGTTTTAGAAAATCTATCAATAAATTTACATGTTTATTTTTCACACATGTCCCTAATTCCCTGAGTAGTGTAGTTCAATGCTTTAGAATAGTTTGTAACTCAATAGTGAGAAGTTCACAGCTTTCCAGTTATATTTTCAGCCCAGGTACTATTTATTTGCTTTGTGGTAGCTCTAATTTATTTTTGCTTTTTTGCTGAGGCAACTGGGGTTAAGTGACTTGCCCAAGGTCACACAACTAGGAACTGTTAAGTGTCTGAGGCCAGATTTGAACTCAGATCTTCCTGACTTCAGGGCTGGTGCTCTATCCACTGTGCCATCTAGCTGCCCCATGGTAGTTCTAATTTAAAAAAATAAAAAATACAGAAAACAGTCTCCCAAGGAATAATCTTTAAAGTGTTCCCCTTTAAGATAGGGGAAAATGTCAGTCAAGAAAGTAATGAGGAACTACAAGAAAAGAATAGAGACTTCATTATACCTTATGTTTCTCTAAACCATGATAATTTGCAAGCCATAATCTCATAACCCCCCTTATTTTTAATCATTACAAAACCGTGTACAAAATCATGTACAAAACCCAGCTCTAATTGTTATAACTTTCCAAAAACAAACTCTGAAACCCAAAGGGGTTATATGTAGATAGACCTTGTTGAGGAATACAAAGCTAGTTAGTATTAAAAATAAAAACTAGAACCAAGATCCCTTGCCTCAAGATCCATATTTATAAAATATAGAGGCTTAACTAGGTTAAGTGACTTGCTGGAAGTATTGTGTCAGAGGCAGATTTTGCATCCATGTTCTCAGTCTCCAAAGTGAATACTTTTAAGAAAACTGATATGCATTCTACTTATTATAGTCAGTATCAGAAAACAGTAGTTTTTATTAGGATGTTAACCAGCTAGTAAATTCAAAAGAGAACATATACAAGGTCTCTAATTGACATGGATATAAACACAGTGTTTCTAGTTCTTTATAGAAGTGATTTTCAAAGTAGGGAATATGTGCTCTTAAGGGTACTTAGTCTTGAAAGGAAGTGCATTTATTAAGGGCTTAGTCTATGCCCTAAACTTTGAAATATTAGGATACAAATTACTATCAAAATAGTCTTTTTCATACATTAGGGTATAACATTTGGTGGCCAAAAATGTCTTCAGCCGACATGTCAGAATGATTTGTCATTCAATTCTAGAGCAGTTGATTATATTTCCTCTCCAAAAATGATAGTCTTAATTTGTTTACTATTCATCGATTTCATAAAATCATAAATTTAGAGCTAGAAAAGACCTTAGAGATCATTAGTCTAAACCTTCATTTTGTAAATCAGGAAACTGAGGTTCAGAGAAATTATGTGCCTAGCTCAAGGACACAGCAAAGTGTCTGAGGCAGGGTCAGACTATTTTATCATGTTAACTTGTAAGGGGGCAGGGCCACTGGTGAAAGGGCTCCTCACTGAGGTGAAATGAAGCAAGAGGATGTTTGTCTATTAGAGTCCATAGTCACAGAAGTGAAGGTTATGTCCCGACAACTCTGATCAAACAATTGGAGGCTAAGAGATGGGGCAAATTTCACTTATCCTGCCATAGCCAGTCATAGTCTTGTAGCCAACATAACTCAGCCCTCTTCTTCCACCACTGGAAGTTAAACTTAAACCATTGTCCAGATAGATGTGGTAATTAAGTTCTCTATCTGAACTATACTATTTCTTCCTCACTCCACCTCACCCCTTTAAAATAATTTTTAAAAATTTTATAATATAATTATTAACATAGTACTTACATACAATATGTGCATAAATAAGTACACATATTAGTGTGGCTTATTCAGACTTTTTCCTGATGCAGGGATGACCAAAAATATTTGGAGACCACTTATCTAGAGATTTGTCTTAAAATTTGATGGTAGGTAGAGTCCTAAGTATTTCCTTTATAAGAAACAAACCAGCATCACTAGACTTTGTTATATTGTCTCTGCTAGTTTGCTTAAATTTTAATTCTATCTTAAAAGTAATGTTGCTAATAGTTATTTTGTGATTTCTTCCCTTGAAAGAATTACTTGAAGAATAAATTACCTTGAAATGCCATGTAGGAAGAAGGCTTCAGAGGATTGTTTAAGAATAGAAATTTAGTGAATAGAGCACCAGCCCTGAAGTCAGGAGGACCTAAGTTCAAATATGGCCTCAGACACTTAACACTTCCTTAGCTGTGTGAGACCCTGGGCAAGTCATTTAATCCCAAGTGCTTCAGAAAAAAAAAAAAGGAAAAAAAAAAAAGGAATTTAATTTGTCCCTCCCCAATCCCCCTCGTTTTTATTTTGTATTTATTCTGAGTGAGGGGTTGGGGGCTATGTGAGTCTGTGTGTATATCTGTGTCTGTGTATTGTATGCACTTGTTGACAGGAGAGATTGTTTTTGTCTTTACTTTTCATTACTTAACACTGTACTTGACACATAGTAAATATTTAATAAATATGTGTTGATTAATTTATCAGTTTTTAGCCAGTATTCTTCAGTGCTGGTTTCTAAACAATGTCTTTGGGGCAGTTAGGTGGTGTAGTGGGTAGGGTACCAGCCCTAAACTCAGTAGGACCCGAGTTCAAATCTGGTGTCAAACACTTAACACTTCCTAGCTGTGTTACCCTGGGCCATAAATAAATAAATAAAATCTTTGCAGTTTTCCAAAAAACAAAAAAACAAAACATTGTTTTGAATTAGCTATTATAGTAATATTTGTTGACATATAGTAAAAACGATTTTGGCTTTTTTATTTAGTCATATTTGAGTATCACTTCAGCTTTACAAAATATTTGCCTTAAAACATCCCAGTAAGATTCTCCCTGTTATAGTAAAAGTATTCTCCCTTGTATACAATACTGTTGCTAAAAATAATACATACCTACATTACCCTTTTTAGTTCTTGAGAATACTTTTATATTTATTACAGATGAGTAGTTAATCTTAGTGCCCTTTTTGAATAACACAGATGTGATTACATTTTTTTTAATCAGATAAGATACTTATGAATTACATTAAGATGAAGTAATGAACCATGGACTCACTTTTGTGAGAACTCTTGAGCATATAAATTAGAAGTGATAGAATCTTTTTGACCCCACAATTGCTATAATGAATTTTTCTTTACAGTAAATGTTTCATGCTTTGGTTTATTTGGGGTTTGGGTCCCCTTTCCCCCCCTTTTTTTGAGGGGGGTAAATATATGTATCTTGTAGTCTTTAATGGCTTTTATTTTTATTTGTAACAGTAAAATTTTTTGGGTTTTAGTTGCTATTACCCAGGGAGGAGCAATACAGTTGGCTAACAATGGCACAGACGGGGTACAGGGCCTGCAAACATTAACTATGACAAATGCAGCTGCCACTCAGGCCAGCACTACCATCCTCCAGTATGCACAAACTACCGATGGACAACAAATCCTCGTACCTAGCAACCAAGTTGTTGTGCAAGGTAAGAGAATTTCAGAATTTTTTAATGTTTTATAATTGTTCCAGACAATTGTAACTTAACAAACTATAGCAGCAAAAGTAAGTCACTGTTGGAAAGAATGCTCCAAGATTAAACATTGATTTTATTAATTATAGAGACTATGATATTCTTTCTAAAATGTTTCAACATTTCTAACACTACAGAATGTCATAGCACAAAAACAAGTATTGCAGGGATGAGATGGGATTTGATGTCACGAAAAGTGCACTGAAGGAAATTACTTGCCCATTGCTGTGATTTAGGCAAGTCTCATTGATTTGTGTCTCAGTTTACACTTCTGTTAAATGAGCAAGTTAAACTAAGTGATGTTTAAGATCCCTTTCTGCCTTAAAATTTCTCTTTATCTGAAAGGATTTTATGACTTTATAATTAATGTTCAGGGTTTGCTTCCTAAAATATTTTGCTAAGCTGAAAAATAGTATGATTTTTATTTCCATGATTCTCTTACAGTATTATTTAACTTTGTTCTTTTTGTGAACAAATATAGTTTTATCATAGAGGAAATTGCATTCTATTAACTTTTGGTTTGAAAAAAGCCTGTTTCCTTTAGTTTTGGTTCTAGAATTCTTATAAAGAAGAATTGGTGTTTTTTGTTCTATTTTTTAGCCATATTGGGTCTTTCAAGAATACTAATTCATGCCACATTGAGACTATAAATAATTGATAATAGATTTTAGATTTAATTTGCCATTTTAAAAGTAAAGTTTATAAGGTAGAATATTAGATAGTAGACCTGATACTTATTTCCTTAAAAATGTTCCATTACAGAAATAATCCTTTAATCCTTATGTCAGGCAGTGACTATTTTGCCTTTTCAACTTGGATAGTTTTCCTTTTGAATAATCCTAAAAATTCAAATACATATTTTCTTAATTTACTTAAAGAGTCTAGGAGGTTTACAGAACATATCCTGTTACTAAAAGAATAACGTTTTGAAAAACAATATACTGCATATTAATGGGAATAAAACACCTTTTCACTTTACATGCAGGTACTCAAAAAATGTAAAGCAGGATGTCAGTGAATTTGAATTCTGAACGTCAGTTTGAAGATGGTAACATGTCTTAGTATATAAATCTTAACTTTTCTCCCCCAAACTACACATTTTAATTGGTACTGATAAGGTGGTGGTAGGTCTGGGAGTAAATATGAATAATTCATGAAAACTTCGGAATTCTTTGAAATTTCCTTAAATTTCTTTTCCTTGGGAGTATAGATTCTTGAGCTTAGTTTAGAAGCAATGGAAAGAATATTGGTTGTGTTTCTTTCCATAGTCATTGATTATTTTGGTTAGTAAAACACAACCTGAATTTATTTACCAATTAAAACAGTGTCTGCGTGAATAATTTAGTTGTCTCAAAACAACAGTATTTTTGGTAGTGTTGAGTTTTGTTTCCGTTTTAAACTTAAACAGTTGACCATAATGCTTTATTTTCTCATCCATTTTGCTACATTTTTCAAATGTCTTGGTTATTTTTATATCCTGGCAAGTGATTCTTCTTGAAATATTAAAATATGAATTTACCCATATCAAAAGGAGGCATTGAGGACAGTACTCACTGTCTCAGAAGATCATCCAAGCTATTTCCTACTTAGCTTTTAGATCTAAAATTGGTAAGCTTGTTAACTGAGTAGAATGATTTTTCAGTGAAAAAAAAATGATAATACATAGTAGTACATGTCAAATCCTTTTCCATTCAAGTGGCTTTACTCATGAATACATTAAATTAGGAATTAGTTTCCATTGATGACCCAACCAATGCCAGAGTCCTTCAATCCTTTGATCCCAGTTTTGTCCTTTATCATGTTTATAGTGAAAATAGTTTTAACGGTTGCATATTGCAGTGCCTTAAAGTCTCATGCCATATTTTTTATTTCTTCTCAGCTGCCTCTGGAGATGTACAGACGTACCAGATTAGAACAGCACCCACAAGTACCATTGCACCTGGTGTTGTTATGGCATCATCCCCAGCACTTCCCACCCAACCAGCAGAAGAGGCAGCACGAAAGAGAGAAGTTCGTTTAATGAAGAATAGGTATGTATAAAGCATTAATTTAGATTAGGTTAAAAACCATTTAATCGTTTAAATGTGCTATCCTTTGTGAATAATAATGCACATTTTGTTTTTCTGGAAACATGCTTAGCCATTTCACTCATCTTTCTGCTTGATCTTGTTACAACAGCATGGATTTATTAGGTAACTTATATGCAAACATGCATATAATATGCAGAATTTTCATTTTCCTGTAGGAATCAGTTGTACACACTTTATCTCATTAGCACTATACTCTAACCAGATGGGCTGATTGAAATTATTTTCTTTTTTAAAAACTGGAAAAGATTATGATGATATGTGTATTTGTGTATTTTATTTTCATTGGATTAGGATACACCTGGACTGTATGTATCACTTTATGATTGGCATATAAATACAAGATCTTATACCATGATCATTTACCATTATTGATGCTCACAACAGTAGTTCTGTGCATGTACAATATCTAATCCTTATTCATATTTCCTAAGACATGGGATGCACATCACAGCAGCTCCTTTGCCCATGCTTTCTTATATTCTCTAGCTTTTGCTCATATTTTTAGATAAATCTTCCTGAGAAATATCTTCCAATATTCTAGGTGGTCTCTTCTGGTTCCCTCTGCTTCTGTGTGCCTCTCTCCCTCTCAGCAATTGGGAATAAGCAACTTGCCCAGGAAGGGTTAAGTGTTTGAGCTTGGATTTCAGTTCAGATCCTCCTGACTCCACGGCTGGTTTTCTATCCACTGTGACATCTAACTAACCCTCTTCTGGTTCTCTTAATAGGTTTGGGGTTCCACTTATAGTACTCAGGCTTTTCATTCATCTGTTGATTATCATTCTGGTCAGTACAGTAGAGTATAAATTGAACACATATTTATTAGATGTACATATTCTTTTGGACACTATTTTTGCTCCTCGTTTGCTCTTTGGTCATGTGCTGAAAATCCATTCGTATTTACCCAATTTGCATCTTGCATTACTCTGTTATTTTTAAGTTAGATACTTGTCAGATTGTAATATCCCATGATTTACAACCGTGTATTTGTAATAGTAACTCTCAGTGCTTAAAAGTTTAAAGTTTATGATCACCATAACTCTGTGAGTTACTGTCTTACAGATAAATAAACCTTGGATCAGAGACTTTTAGTACCTTGCCTGTGTTTAAAGCTAGTAAATTTTGGAGGTAAAATTTGAACCAAGATCCTTAGACTCCAAATCAAGTACTCTTTCCCCTGCAGCACAGTGTCACTTGGAAAATTTTGGCATTAAAGAGATGGGCTTTTATAAAATAGAGTTCAAGATCTTTGAAAACACTTTGCAATTTTCCTTTTAGTATCCAAGCCTATGTCCTCCTACTATATTCTAGAAGTAAGAGATCCCTATACTTGCATTGTATAGAACATTACTATATAATAACTTAACACATACGTCTAGAGTGCATATCCAAGACAAATACAATATGAACCAACTCATTGAATTCCCCATTTAATTACTGTATTCATCAGTCTGGGTAATACATAGCTCATTTTCATCCACTTTGATTTAACCATTCACAATGGAAGAATATTGTCTTTTGCTTTTACTGTGGATTTCACTGAAAAGACTTTGTCAGATTCTGGGGTCCTTTGCAATTAGTGTAATATTCCCTCCAAAAAGCGTTTTTGAAAACCTTGCCATGTAGAGAGAAATTTGTTTTCTTTGAAACTTCAAGAAAGTTCTCAGGTGACTTTGTCTTCCTGATTTGCACATTTTTAATATAATTTTATATTCCACAATTCTAGATTATCTCCACAACCACATCTAGTATGATTTTATATGAAATTTTCTAATCCACATGCCTATTGGAGTAAGCTTCAAAATTACATTTTGTTTTACTGAACATTAAATGCCTTGCTAAAGTAGAAGAAAAAATTGAATTGAAAGACTTTTAAATTATTTTTATTATTTCATGAAATGTTTACCAATTACATGTTAAAAAAAAAGTTTTAACAATTATTTTTAAGATTTTGAGTCCCAAGATCTTTTCTTCCTTCCTGTCCCTTTCTCTTTGAGAAGGCAAGCAGTTTTATATCAATTATAAATAAAAAGTTATGCAAAATTTATTTTCACATGAGCCATGTTAAAAAAGAAAATACAAAATGAAATAATAAAAATAAAGGTTTTTTTATTTTGTTTACTTCAATCTGCATTAAGAGTTTATCAGTTCTCTCAAAAGAGATTTTAAAATGTGGATGAATAGACCCATGAGAAAACTAAATCAAGTGACAAATATTTACCAATATTTATGGTAAAGTAGGAAGGTGATATACTGTCAAGAGAGTGGTTAGTATTAAATTTATCTAGTGCCTTATCAGGCAGTCTCTGAAACATTAATTTGGAAATGAGCTTACTTGTACCTATTTTTAATGTATTATTTGTAAACCAAATCTGGTCTTCCCACTTTCTTGATTCATGCTGTTATCTTTTTGTTATAGGAGTACTAGGAAGGAGCCTCTTCAAAATTTCTACCTCAGCTGAAGGTGCCTATTCTCTCTCATCCCACCAGTTTTTTGTAATTCAGTGCTAAAAGGGAATGGTTACACACTGACTTTCTGGCCACTCCTAAGGTTCACTACTACTGCTCAAATTTTTGTATCCCCAGTGCTTATCACAGTGCCTGACTTGAATACAATTGTTGAATAAATGTTTGCTGAATTGAATTAAAATCAATAACAACTAGAGTTTTTAGGATCTTATTCTGTGTACTTCTTTGTGTGTACTATAATAATGTGATCTTGCTTGGGCAACTCAACAGGCATTTATTAAGCACCTACTAATTATCAATTAAACTTAAGATTTGCAGAGCATTTTATAAATATTCAATTACTTAATTCCCAAAATAACCCTGAGTGGTGGGTACTAATTTTTTTGGTAAGTGCTATTTTTATCCCTGTTTTTTCTATGTAAGGAAACTGAGGCCCAAAGTAGTTAAATGACTAAAGCTAGTAAATATCCAGGCTATTCAAGTCTTCTTGATCTGTGTCTTAACTATATCCCCATTGGCTACATAAGTATCTAATTTATGCAAGGCCTACTAATTGCTGAGAATAAATACCTTAATACCTTGTCCTTTAGGAGTTTACAATCTAATGGGAGGAACTTGCAAAGGATTATGTACAAATGAAGTAGATAAAGATAAATTGAAAGGGAAGCTAGGTGGCTAAGTGGATAGAGCACCAGCCCTGAAGTCAGGAGGACTTTGGCCTCAGAGACCTAACGCTTCTTAGCTGTGTGACCCTGGGCAAGTCACTTAACCCCAATTGCCTCAACCAAAAAAAAAGATAAATTGAAACTATCTCAGAGGGAAGACTTTGATGGTTAAGGAGAAAAGACAGAAAATTATCTGCCTAATTTATCTGTTCTCATCTTATGTTTTTATCACCAAGGATCCCCTCTGTGTCATAGGTAATTTCTGTACAGGTTTTATAAAGAAATTAGAATAAACATATGGATGGATTATTATTATTTTTTTTAATGTTCTGGGGGGTGGCAATGTCTAGCTCAGTCTAAGAAATAGTTGGGATCTATTAGAGATCAATTTTCAGGCAATTTTTTGCCTTTAAAATTACTGTGAATTTCTTTAGTATGTGTTTGGTCTGGTGTAGACATTCTTTGAAAATTAATCTTACATAGTTACACTACTTCCTCACATGGGCTGTTGAGTTCAGATGTGATAGACCCCAAATATGGCCAGAAAGTCAAAGTGTGTAACCATTCCCTTTTAGCACTGAATTACAAAAACTGGTGGGATGAGAGGCATCTTCAGCTGAGGTAGAAATTTTGAAGAGGCTCCTTCTTAGTTGTTGTCCTCTTTCTGGTTTAATTTTTAAATGCTCTCAAGATGATATGACTTGTGAATCTCATCCTATACTACAGACTTATTTTCCATTTAATGCTTTTGATTATTTTGTGAAGTGATAGTTGATAAGGTAGTCTTCCAATACTTGGTCAGGTTGGCTGAGAGTAGGAAGTACTGATAAAATTACTCCCTGAGGCAAGCAGAAAAGGATAGTCATGAGGATCAATTCAGTCTTATAGTCCCGTAGTCTGTGGAGGTCGAGGGTAAACTCACCTTGCTATGTCCAGTCAGAAATCAAAATTAGGTCAAACCACGTTGTTAAATTTCTCTTGTAAATCTGTCCATGGCCTATGCCATCATTGCTGAACCCTGTGGGTTATGCTGCCCATGACAGCATTCTGCCTCTTGGTGTCTTTCCTCTCCTTCCCCTCCTCCATGTTTCATGGTATCCCTTCTCTCATCCCCCCATCATGCCTCAAGATATCTTTCTCCTTCTTATAGCTAGCTAACTTTTTTACCAATAATTACCAAAATATTGTATCTCTTTGTTTTGTCTGTAACCTACCTAAAAAACCTACCTTTTGGCAAAGAGAACACCCATTGGGAATTCTTCACATTCCAGTGTTTGGTGCCTATGTTAATTTTGTCATTTTGTGCTGAACCCCAAACACATTATTTGGAACTAAGAAATGCTACCCTAAACATGACATTTGGTGCTCGAAACCCTCTGATCATTGTCTTTTATTTTATTTTATTTTTGGTACAGATGTCTTTATGAATCATGTTGAGAGATAAAAATCAGAATAAAAGGGGAAAACCATGGGAAAGGAAAAAGAACAAAACAAAAAAGAAGCAAACATAAAGTGTTGATTTACCTTCAATCTCCACAGTTCTTTTTCTGGATGCAGATGGCATTTTCTGTCCAAAGAGTATTGGGATTTCCTTGAATCAGTGAACCACTGACAAGAAACAAGTCTTTAATAGTTGATCATCACACATTCTTGCTGTCACTGTATATAATATATTCCTGCTTCTTCTTGTTTCGCTCAGCATCAGTTCATGGAAGTCTTTCCAGGCCTTTCTAAAATCGGCTTGTCCATCATTTTTCATAGAACAATAATAATCTATTACCTTTATATACCACAACTTATTCAGTCATTCCCCAGTTGATGAGCATCTACCCATTTTCCAATTCTTTCCTACCACAAAAAGAGCTTGCTACTAACATTTTTGCATATGTGCATACTTTTCTCTCCTTTGTGATACTCTTGGGATAAAGACCCAGTAGAGACACTGCTGAGTCAAAGGGTATGCACAGTTTTATAGCCCTTTGGACATAGTTCCAGATTGCTCCCCAAAATGGTTAGATCATTTCACAACTCCACCAACAATGCATTAGTGTCCCAGTTTTCCCATATCCCCTCCAACATTTATCATTATCTTTTCCTGTTATCTTAGCCAATCTGAGAGGTCTGAAGTGCCACCTCAGAGTTTTAGTTTGCATTTCTCTAATAGTGATTTAGAGCATTTTTTCACATGACTATAGATGGTTTGATATTTGCTGACTGTGGGCAGTTGTGGGACACTGAATAACTTTGCTGATCCACTTTTCATCTCATCTCCCAAGTTCCTTGTCTGGCCTTCAATATTTCTAGATTTTCCATTTTCAGGCTCATATAAGCAGTTTTGACTTTTTTGGCCTTTTCATTGAACTTGAGAAAAAAATTTTCCCTTTGATCTATGGATTTTCCTTTATGAGTCTGACCAAAATAGAGACTGTAGTGTATTATACTGGGTTATACTTCAGCCACTCAACTTTTGATGGTAATACTCCATTAAAATTTGGCACAAGTAGGGTGGTATTCATGAAGGACATGAATTAAAATTTGACAAAATGATTAGCCTTCATAGAAAAAGAAAAAATAAAAGGACTACTGTATACCTGCTTTGCTTTTGGTTTTGGACAGGGAGGGGACAGGCCATAGGAGCCAATGACCCTTATCACCTTAAAAGTCAAGATTAATGTGAATGATATGATAGAGCCTGAACTAAATTGCATTTGCTTTCTGGAAGTTGTTTTGGTAAACTAGAACATGCCTAGGCCTGGCACTTCGACTAAATGTTTCTTAATTCCTTCAGTAGTGTTGCTGACATTTTCCCCACCAACTGCTACCTCAACAAGGCATAACATACAATAGACAACAGTAAATGATAGAATTGGCAACAGAGGGACTTCCCAGGCAAGGCTGACAGCTAAGAGTCATGGGTGATGAAGTCCCATTATCGCCAGCTCTAATCATCTTTCCTTTCCCTTTTCATCCTGTTATTAACTTTCTAATTAGCAGGATTCTAAACCATAGATTTTTCCCCTCCCTTCACTGACTTGGCCCCTTGCATTCTAGTACTCTGTCTCCTTTCCTGGCTGCTTCATGTATGTTTGGATTGGAAAGGAGCCTTGTATTTTTTGCTCAAGATTACCCTCTTCCTAAAAAGTATTGTTTCTTGTCCCCCTACCCTTTCTTTCACTCTTTTTTTTTTTTTTCTAGAGCAGGAGCTTCAATTCTTTCCTTATTTTCTAAGTCCCTAGATCCTAATTACATTTTCTAATCTATATCTTAGTTGGTTAACCCAAGGCTGTTCAGAATTAGGTATTTATGTATCACAGTCAATAGTTCTAGTGTTCTGTTGAGCATCTTCTCTGCTCAAGGGCAGTTTCCCCCTGATGTAGTGGCTTCTGCTTACTACAAAATTTCTTGCCTAAATCCATGATGTTACATCTATGTGAAATCATCTCCACTTCTCTATGTCAGGTAAGCAAGTGTTTTTTCACATGACTTGCTTTATGCCAGGCATGTACTAGGCCTAAGCAAAGGAAGAGAACCTCTCCTTTCCTTAAAGAACTTGTTTTCTAATAGGGGACATCAGCACAAAAAGAAGCTGAAAATATGGTGAGGGATGTGGCAAATCTGGAGCATTAAGAGAAAGACTCAAAGCAGTGAACGTGATTGGCTTGATGCTTTTTCCTAAAGTGGAGGTTTTGGAAGGAAACAACAATCAGAGGAAAAGGGCACCAGTGGATTCTGTCTCCCATCAATACAGTGGGAAAAGGCAGGCAGAGCATGGTGGCAAAAGAATTCTGGGAAGTCAGGAGCAGGACTTAGAAAGGAGTAAAAGAATGAACCTAACTTAGCTGGATCCCTTTCTTAAAATAGATGTGCCTAGAAGGAAGTGACCACAGAGTCAGGAATCTCCCACAATGAGAGGGCTACAGAAATGGAGGGATCTTCCACAGTAAGGAAACTCTTACAACATAATGGAGAGGCAGTTTCCATGTGTTTTTTATGTTTTATTTTCAGTTCTGTAAACATTTTTAAGGGTTCTATGTGCCAGAAACTATGCTATGCACCGAGTATGCAAATAAGAAAAGGAAAAAAAATTCCTGCCCTCAGGGAACTGACAGTCTAATGGGGAAAGATAACAACGGTACCTGGCACAGGGCTTTTTGTTTGGTGGAGTTGAAACCAAGCAGAGCTGCAGGTGAAGAGTGGGAAAGCTTGAGCTAACCATACCTCCATGCTACAGACACAGAACAGTATATCTAAGTAGCTTTTGCTTAGACTGCAGAAGATTGTTATACTGAGGTTTTGTTACAACTTCCAAGTTTCTCATGGTGCAGGTGGAATTTTTTTTTTTCTTTTCCTTTTTCCTTTGAATTGATGTTTGTAAGTTTATCTCACTGACTAGAAATGAGATAGAGATTTTCTTCCACAAAATGACAACTTTCTGCTGCCCATTTGGGTATAGATCCACAACTGAAGTCTAGAGAAGAATCAGTCTTTTGGGGATTTTTTTTTCTGACATTTGTGAAGAGGGTAAAAATCTAGCAACTTCTCATCTCATCCCATTGTAGTAGTCTTCATTCTTCTTAAATAAGTGACTCCAATTTTATTTCCTAAAACAAGGGATCTTACTAGTACTGCTAATATGGACAGTTGGAATTTACTTCACAGTTATCAGCCTTTTATCAGTGATAGTTTATGCATGTATTTTACTACTCTGCTGTTTCTCTTCTACAGAAAGGTAAAAAAGCTTCTTAGTATGTAAAATAGTTTATTTTGTCTTTTATCTATTTCTTTACTTCAGTTGCAGTTGTGAAATAATGTAATTTCCTTCTGTTCTCATTTTTGAATGCTTCTGGAAACATTTCTGTTAGGGATTTTTTTTTTTAGAGAGGTAGCTTGGAATACCTGCTAGAGAGTTTTCCTTGGAGTCAAGAGGACCAAGTGTTAAGTTTCTGACACATACTGATAAGTAATTCTGAGAATTCATTTAACTTCTCAGTGCTCCTACCACATGATAAATTACAGATCTGTATAAGTGAAAAGAGTGTCTTCTTCCAATAAATCACAGATCCTGACCAAAAAAATAACAACCCAGTTAGCATTGTTACCAGCTGCTACTTTTTATGTCTTTGATGAGATATTAATTACTCAGATTAGTTGAGGATACTCAGTTGTTATGTGATTTCTATCATTTATAAGGAAGGAAAGGATAAAAAGTATTTTCTTTGCCTCAAGATCCTTGTTTACATATTTCTGTTAAGATTGGCTCTTGCCATCTTTCCCAGGCTGGAAAATGCCACCTTTCAGCTTTAACCTAATCCATCTCCAATCTGAGCCAATTAATACTGCCTAAAGCAACATATCACTTCCTGTTCCCCCCACACACCCCCAGGTTACCATTTTAATACCAGATTTAATTTAGCCACTCAAATCTACATAGCCCACTGCAACTCAGAACTTCCAGACTCAAGAGATCCACTAGCCTCAGTTCCCCTCCCACTCTATATCTGATATTGCAAGTGTGCAGCACCTCATCCAGCCAGATTCTGTTTAATTTAGGGAATTATGCCATATTGATTTCTATTTTCTACATATACATTATCCTTTCTAAGGTTATCCTGGACGAAAGGAAGAGAGAAGAGAATTAGATTGGAAAGAAGACCCTTTTTATCTGAGAACTCTCTGCTCTAGGGAAATAGCAAGACCATTTAATCCTAAAATATCCTCCTTTTAGACTCTGGTTTCAATTTTATGTAATTGTCACCTCACACTTTTCATAATCTGTACAAATAGTTTTAGTTCATGTTTTATTCAAATAAAAAATTAAAAGTGCTGAACTTTAATAAGAACACATTTTAAGCATATAACAAAAATGTAACATGTAGTTAGTTGATTCTGGAATCAGGCAGACCTCTGACTTTAAATTTAGTCTCAGACATAAGTAACTAGCTAAGTTATCTTGGACAAGTGACTCAGACTCTTTGCTTTAATCTACTAGAGAAGGAAATGGTACCCTTGCCAAGAAAACCCCAGGGATAAACAACAACAAGCAACCTGTAGCTAATTATTAATAAAGTCCTTCATAGTTGTCATCTGTATAACAAAAAAAAAATTGCAACTATTCATTTTAATGTAAAGAATGGCTTCATTTGGGGCAGAGTTTCTTAACTAACATTCTCCTTTATACTTTTTTTTTTTTAACATCACCTACATTTCCCATTTTCCTCATTTATAGATAAAGAGGAGTATGATTACTAGACTGATTCTCTTCTCTTCCTGCCATGTCCCCTCAAATACAAAAAATTAGTGCCATCTCAGCCTGCATTAAGAGGAACATGGTTTGTACTCTCTCTGGTCAGATCTGATTTGAAGTATTGTTTTCAGTTTAGGGCTGGATTTCCCTTCAGTTAAAGGAGGCTTGTAGATAAAATACAATCTAAGGAGCATATAGAAAAACTTGAGAGTGTCCAGAGAAGGGCAGCCAAGATGGTGAAATGTCTTGAGTCTAACTTGAGAGAATCAGCTGAAAAAGCTGACCATGTTTAGCCTGAGGAAGAGAAACCTGGAGGAGAAAGAGGAGAAAGGAGTCTTGATGGGTGGTAATTGTCATTGAAGAGCCGAATGCAGACCGGGCTAGACTGCGTGGACAATACAGTGAGGCTTTTGGCTGACGATTAAAAAGATCCAAAAGTTAAAATAGATTTTCTCAGAAGATTATAGGTTCTGCGTCCTTAGAAATTTTAAAAGGGAGACTGGTTTGCCACTTTTCAGGCATGTGACTATGGGGATTCCATTTCTGTATGGGTTGAATTTGATGGTCCCCGAGGTCCCTTCCAACTTTTAAATTTAATGATTCTATGTTCAAATTGTAATCAGGGCCACATTTTCACTGGGTTCTAATATGAATTAAATTCCACTAATGCAGATCCCATACAATTCTCACACATTATATATCCTCCTTTTTTTGAAAATTTAGTTATATTGAAAATTCATCTATTAATCAGCTATTAATAGGTTTACAAAGTAAAAAATCTTCAGAGTTTTCAGCAGTAAACACTATATGTGAAATCAAGTGAACATCTTGATTTCAGTATATCTACTGCTTTATCCTTTTGCTTTGGAAAATAACCAAGATTTGATTTTTCAATTAATTGATCAAAAAATTTTCAGCCATAGGAGTAATTTTTCTTCTCAATGTATTATATATGCAAGTGGCACTAATTGAAGCTCCTTTGCAAAATATACCAATTTTGACTTTTTTCCACTTAAAAATTCTGTATGAACAACCTTCTATAAAGTAGTCTTTTTTCAGTGTCACAGATACAATTTTTTTTAATTTTTTTTTTTTTAGAAAGGTTTGTTTTTTCAATAAAAGATTTAGTTTTCTCTGGAAATATTCTTGTATTACCGATGTATTCTGCATATACACGCTGAATCAGTTGACAGAGACTTGCTATAGATCAGACATGCTAAGTCCAGAAATATAAAGAAATAGAAGGAAGTAAAAACAGTATTTGCTCAGAAGGCACATACACATTAAAGGGGGAGACAGCATGTGATTATTCAGTAAATACAAGCTGTAGTATCAATGAAAGAAATCTGAAAGGAGAAGCATCTGAGGGTATGAGGAAAGGCCTCCTGCAGAAGATAGGATTTGAGCTGAGTCTTAAAAGGAAATTAGGGAGACCAAGAGGCAGAGGTGAGCTGGCAGCAACTTCCAGGCATTGGGAATTGTCAGTGTAGTAACTAGTCAGGAAATGAGGTATCACACATATTCAGAGAATTACAAATAGAACAGTACAGCTGAATTGTAGATTGCCTGGAGCAAAATAAGTTGTATGAAGACTAGAAAGATAAGGGGTCAGATTTTGAAGAGAGTTAAATGCCCAAGGATTTTTACATTTGATTTTGAAGGTAATAAGAAGTGAATGGAGCTCCTTGAGCTCAGTGGAAATTGAGGAGAAATGACAAGGTCAGACCCACACTTTAGAAAAATCACTTTGTCAGCCAAGTAAAGGATTGTCTAGATTGGGGAAAGACTAGAGGTAAGGAGACCAATTAGAAGACTCTTCTGTATAGTCCAGACAAAAACATGAATGGGGATTATGTGTTTTAAAGGGAATATATATGAGAGATATTATAAAAATAGGAACAATATTTGCTAACAGGTTGGATATGTTAGAACAAGAATGAATAATCAAGGACGACACCTAGGTTGCAGGCCCAAGTAATTAAGAAGAATGGTGGTACCCTTGATAGTGAGAAGGAAGTTCAAAAGAGGGTAGAATTTGGGGGAAAGATAACAAGTTCTGATTTTGAACATGCTGAGTTTGAGATGTCTGTGGCATCATCCAAGATGTTTCAGTTTGTTAGGTTCAGTGTTTTCTTTATCCACATCGTTCATACAAAGCAAATACAATGGTCTTTCTTCCTTGTCAACAGTACTGTAATCCCAATGATAACTATTTTGGATTGTATTTTCTTGATTTTGGCTTTTTAGTTGGTTTTTCTATACTTTTAAATTTACCTATTATCTTTGCTTCAACTTTTTCATTAAGCTAATTATATTATTTGCCCATTCTGAAAGACTTTTTTTTTAAAACTGAATACAAAATAAGAAAAAAATAGAATAGAAAAAGAAAAGGAAAATTTTTTTGAATGTTGAATCAGGGAGAATTCAAAATATATAGCAATAAATTTCCATTTCAAGAAAACATATATAATTAATAAAAGAGATTGTATTCATTAATGTCCATCTTTTCTTTGCTTCCTTGTAGGTTATTCTTTTGTTCTCTGCTGTATACTTTTTACTTTATTCTTTTTTTCTCATCTCCCTCACATCCCTTAAGCAGACTACAGTTGAGCACAGATATATTTATACATACACATACATACATACATGTTCACATGAACCCACACATACACATATAGTTACATATGCCTACATATCTATATATATTCAGATATATATACACACATTTATTCATATACAAACAAAACTAATAATATAATGTGGATTTCTCTCTTGCTTGAATTTTTTTTTATTTATTTAAAAAAAATTAAACAAAAAAGGAAAATAAAACAAAACAATATTGTCGGGTGCCAAGCAGAACATCAGAGAGGGTTCAAAATACATAACAAATTTCCAATTCAAGAAAGTATATATGATAGGAGAAGAAATTATATTCATGAGTGTCCATCTTTTCTTTGTTTCCTTGTAGGTTGATTTTTTTGTTCTCTGCTGAATACTTTTTTTTTGCTTTATTCTTTTTTTTCCCTTTTCCCCTAAGCAGGCTATATGGTTAAGTACAGATATATTTTTATATGTGTGTATATATAATTATGTATGTGTGTGTCTATACATACATATACATGCAAACCCACTCACATGCATGCATATCTACATATACCCGTACATGCATACAGACACATAACATTTGCCCATATATAAACATACATCTAAAACAATATTAGGACTGATATATAATGTAGATTTCTCTCTTATTTGAATCCTTAAGTTTTACTTTGTCTAAGATAAATCATTATTAGTCATACTTTTTTTCTAATGAATTCTACTTCTGATCTTTGTTGTAGTGTTTGTATATATCTCTTCTTTCCTTTGTCTGCTGTCTCTTCTACTTTAATTCTGCTCCTTAACTTGACTTGCTGTTATTTAACTTCCCCCCACCCTTTCCCTTGTCTTTTGCCCTTTCCTTCCCTCTTCATCCTATTGCCATTAATTTACATACCATATCCCATTCCTGTTAATCTAAACACTCTTAGGTGCTCTGTTTTATTCTGTACTACCTTTCCCCTCACTTTATGCCTTTCCCACTAATTTATGTATATTATCCTATTACCATAATGCTATACACCCTTCTTATACCCTACCTTATCCTTTATCCCTTGCCCGTTAATCTATATACCTTGTCCCAATGCCATAAATCTATACATTTTTCAATACCTCACTTTATCCTATTCCCTCCCATCTTATTTCTTTGTAGATTTTGGAGGTGCTACACCCTTCATGGGGGCGTGGGGGGGCGTGGGGGTGATGTTATCTGTTTACCTCTTCCCCCCTTAATACTTCTGTGTCTTCTTCCTCTGTACCTCATTTGTTTACCATAATTATTCTTTTTACCTTTTCCTAGACAGTTTACCTTTTTAGAGACAGATCATGTTCAACTCTTCCCCAGTATTTCTTTTGAGCTCCCTATTACTGATGTCAATCTTAAACATATGGCACACATTTCCATGTAATCTTTAATATTCGCTTTTTTATGTAAAATCTTCTGTAAGTTTAGTTTCAGTCCTGAAAATCTGCAAGTTCATTAAATGTCCATTTCTTTCATTCAGTATTATGGGTAATTTTGTTGAATATGATTTTTTTGGCCACAGTCCTGGTTCTTTTAATTGCTGGTATGTGTAATTCCAAGACCTACTTTTATTGTAGATATTGATAAGTCCTGTACATTTTTTCTTTTTCCGAATGCAGATAGCATTTTCTGTCCAAAGTCTATTGGAATTGCTTTGGATAACTGAAATACTGGGAAAGAACAAACCTTTCATAGTTGGTTATTACACATTCTTGCTGTTGTTGTGCACAATATTATTAAGTTAAAATTTCACGTGAACCCAGGTTGATGTTGCAGTTATGTTAAGAAATACAGTATTTTTTACTTACATACAAAATTATTTAACTTTGACTTTGAAAATTTTGTATCCAAATACAGCAAAAATCATAACGCAATTCACCTGTGTTGTCAGTTTATGCTAACTCGTGATAACGTTTGCAAAACAATACCTTTGTCAAAATTTGATGCAGACCAACTTAAATTTGGTCTCCTGTGTGTACTGTATTAAGTAATTTATGTATTGCATTCATTTATTTGGAGCAGATTCATTGTCTTTAGCTCATTTTTGTTGATCTTTATGTGCTCTTTAATGAACTTATTAGTAGTTGTATCCAAACACCATATAATCTTTGCTATTTCTTCACATCTCCCCATGAAGGGAACTTGTGCCCTATAAAACTGGCACATTCCACAATTTGGAAAATTGTGCTTTAAAAAATTATTCATAACTGAGAAGGGGGAAGGTATTGATTATTTATGTAATACCTGCTACATACCAGGCACTGTGTTAAGCACCTTTTTTTAATCCTTGTTTTATAATTAAGGAAACTGAGTCAAGCAGGTTACACAACTAGTACATGTCTGAGGCTAGACCACTGTCATTAGCATCATATATCTAGATCTAAAGTGAAAGGAACATGAGCGGTCATCTAAGCCAAAACCCTCCTTTTACAGGTGAAGAACTGAGGCCTAGAGGTCAGACAGTCATAAGCTGCAGAGAGGACTTTGGAGAGCCTTTCTTGGGAGTACAGATAGCTGCTTCAGACTTCTTTCCTATTCTTATCCATTCTGTTTTAACACTTTTAAGGGAGGAAATACGCCACATCTATCTCTCCTTTCCCTTTGCCTAAGCACTGGGAGATCCAATGAAATGGATATAAAGTAGCTCTGCTAGCATCTGATTGTCTGTCCCCTGAATCACTCCCTTTATCCCGCCCAAAAAATAAACAAACAGAAGATCCTGGATCAGATCTTAAAATTAACAGTTAAACCTGCCTTTTGGTGATTTTTTTTTTTTTTTTATTTTTTTAGTCCCAGATAGGCAATTTCACAGGAAACATTATTACTATAATATTTTAGAACTGGAAAGGCTATTAAGTCATCCATTCCAACCTACAACTGTGTTTGTTAAGGTAATAGCAAACAATATGAAAAAATGTATTTCTATTAAAATTTATTACAAAATAATAGAGCAAAATATATAGCAAAAATTTTAAATTATTGGCTATCTTTCCTAAAAATAAACCTGCACTGACAATATATAGCAAAAAGATCATTATTGTTTTTTAAAATATTGTAGTAGTTTAGAAAGCTGTTTTCTTAATCTTTAAGTCTTCTCATATATAAATCTTCATACATATCCTGGTAGGTGAAGAGAGCCAGCTCTCATTCTTATACAATGAGCCAAGTATAGTTGGATAACCTGGACCATTATCAATAATATTTTAACTTGATGCTGTTGTTTTTGCAGAATCTGTGGACAGCAGAGTAAAAATACCTTGAAAACCAGTCTTCAGAAACAGCTTTAGTCAACCATGTACTTAAGCCTTAAATACTCTTCCCTCCTTCACTCTGCTTCCCTTCTTGGTTTTAAGTCTCAATTAAAGTCCCACCAATTAGAAACCTTGCCCAATCCCTGTCTTCTTAATTATTTTCTTTTTATGCTGTATATCCTTGGCTTTGTGTATTTTTATGTTATCTCCCCTTTGCATTGTAAGCTCCTTGAGGACAGGGACTGTCGTTAGCCTCTGGTGTTCCCAATGGCACTTGATAAATGTGAGCTGATTGGTTTTCTTATTTAACCACCAAAGAACTAGAAAGATCAATGGGATTTTGATTTTCAAGATTTGTAGACAAGCATTGGTTTTCATTTAAAATCTCTTTCTGTATTATGTCCTAATAGAAATATTAGATGATCTTTAGACATTTTAAATCCAGGTTGTTTTTTTCTTAGAAATTCCAAGTTCTGGGGCAGCTAGGTGGCGCAGTGGTTAGAGCACCAGCCCTGAAGTCAAGAGGACCTGAGTTCAAATCTGGTCTCAGACACTTCCTAGCTGTGTGACCCTGGGCAAGTCACTTAACCCCAATTGCCTCAGCAAAAAGCAAAAAAAAAAAAAAAAAAAAGAAAGAAATTCCAAGTTCTAGAAAATACACTTTTCCATATTTTGTTTCATCCACATTAAAAATATGTTGTTTAGCATATTCATCTCATTTGATTATTTTCTTCAAAGAAGTGTATTCAGCTTTTCCATCCTTATCTGTATTAGCCACCTCTGGTAATTTTAATTGTGCAATTGAAATTGATTTTTAAATTGATCAAATTGACCAAAGTTTGCAGTAAAATTTCTTCACTGTTTTCTTTCACTATTTTAAATTAATGAAGTTTTTGCCTAAATGACTATTCTGAGAAAAATGTTTTTGATTCTAGTCTTTAATCCATATAGCTAAAAGACATTATCTTTCATTGTATAACTTCTTTTCCTGGTTGTGTGTAAAACTCAAAAGGTTGGTGCAGCTTTTGCCGTTTTCTTTTATTTCATCTAAATTTTATTTTTCATAAAACTTCATGCTGTAGATTTAGATACTGTAACATCTTGTCCTACATTCATGTCATTTAATTACATCAAACTTTTTGTTTGATTCAGTATAACAACTTTTCTTTTGGGTGTTGGCATGTTCCCTTTTGAAAGTATTCTTTTTATCCATTTGGTTAAGGACTCTTAAAAATTAATATAAGTACTGTGTGACCCTGGGCAAGTCACTTAACCCCAATTGCCTCAGCAAAAAAAAAAAAAAAAATTTAATATAAGTGTTTAATATGGTGCACAGCACATCCACACATTTAAAAAAGGCAAATACTGACTGTCTACTAACTTGTACATGTTACATTAGTTGAATTTTGGTCCACACTAAATGTTAACCTGGTATTATTTGTTATTTGTACAGAATTTCATTTTGTGTTATTTTAATTACATTAATCATGATCTAAATGTATTCATTTTGTGGTTTAACAAAACTGAAGCCAAAACAGATTCTGACAAGTCTGTAGTCTTGTGATCAATAAAAACTTAAAACTTAGTTCTTATTCAAATTATCCCTCTTAGTAAATTCTATCTACCCTCTGAGAGATGGCTCCTTGACCTATTCTCATTCTTATCTTCTAAATCTTCAGGAGTTTCATATATGTTAGATATGATGGAATAATTAAAATGAAGCTGCTGGCATGCCATTTCCTTTCTATTAAATCACTTTGACAACGTTTTCTTTTTAGGAGATATACCTTTCAGGCCCTGGGAACATGACCTTTACTAATAACAGGATCTTCTTAATAACTTGGCCAGGTTAAGGGTAATTAAACATTTAGGGAGATCCTGCCAAAGGGAATCTTCATTTTCTCAATCAACCAAATAACAGCAACTTAACTGTATCAACTAGCAAAAGACACATATCTGTTTATTTTCTCTATATATTGGGTATACAGTTTACTCTGAGTAATTGAAGTTCTAAAGTGAAAGTATCACAAAATATAACAGAATAATTGATTTCTTGAATTTAAAAAATCTATTTTCTCTCCTTTTCACACCCCTCAGCATTGAACAGAAAAAGAAAACAAAAGCTTTATAATACATAGATATATTCGAGCAAAACTGGATCCCATATGGATCCCAAAAAAGTTTGAATTTACACCCCAGTTTCATCACCTTTCTGTCAAGGACCTTCCAAGTTCCTTGGAGAATTCCATTAAAATTAAGGTCGTCTTGAGTAGAGACATTTTCTTTATATTTATGTCCATAGTTCCTAGCATAGTTCTTGGCATGTATTAACGTAATTAGTATACAACAATAGATTCATTTTTCTGATGAACCTATTCCCGTGGAATAAAAGAACAGTGGACAGCATTTCCCCAAAATACTCTGTCTCTACAGAAACTTTAAGAGAAAATTAATGCTTAGGACACACAACTTGCTGCTGCCATGATTAGTACTTTTATCTTTCTATATTTAGTGACCAACCTTATCCATACTAAGAACTATATTCAGTCATAGCTGAAATATTCTCCTTGATCATTTATCCTGGCTTCAAAGAAAGCTGGGCAATGTTATCTCTCCTTGCCAAGTCTTGGAGTCTAGTTCTGTTTGGTTCACTTTGCATAAGTACTCTCTAAATTTATCATCTTCCTTCTACTAGTGCCTTATCCACAAAATTCCCTTTTTTATATTTTGTAATTATTTTCTTATATACATGTTGTTTCCTCAATAAAGTCAAACTTCCTTCTTAAGAACAAAAATTTTACATTTGTTTCTTTGCATTCTCAACTCTAATGCATTATATTTAATAAATTCTTAAAGTGAAGTACAAGTTCTATTATATCCAAAAATTTGATTAGCCATCTCCTAATAATTGGGTACCTACTTCATTTCCAGGTTTAAATAAAATAGGTATTTTCCTATTCCACATTCCACAGAAAGTGTCATTTTAAGATATATGGAACTTTTCTTACTGTTTTTGCTGTCTTTGGGGTTTATGCTTAGTATTGAAATCTTTTAAGTCTACGGACATGAATATTATGATCACTTTCTTTTGTGCTATTTTTCCCATTAGAGTACTGCTTCTTAAGAGTGAGACTGTTTTTTCTATTTGAAACTTCTGAGATTTGCTTATACTTGACACTTAATAAAAGACATTCATTAGCTGCTTAATTCAAAGTATATTGGGAATTACCAAAACTACATAAAACCCAGACAAGAGGGGTTTTTCATAGCTAACTGGTCAAGACAGTTTTCAAAAGAAAGATAAACTATGACCAAACCTTGGAAAGATTACTTAAAAACTCTTTATTGAGAGAAATGCAAAGCAACCCCACTGAAGTTTCAGCAGGCAACTGACAAAGGACAAAACACAGCATTTGTGCTGGGAGGTAATGGCAAGAAAGGTACCAACAGGCTGTTAAAAAGGCTGTAAAATGGCCATCTCCTGGAAAGCAATTTGGAACTTTGCTGCAACAATTAAAAAAGTGATCATAATATTCATGTCCGTGGACTTAAAAGATTTCAAGATGGGAAGCTCTTCCAAAAATGAGATTCTGAATGTAACTGCTGATAATCCCAAGAAAATATAATAGTGTTGGAAAGAATAAAAGCCAGAATGAACTAAAGCAGGTTTTTTAAAAAATGTTAAAGATCCCAAGGAATGGTTTTTTAGTTATGTTTAAAGAGCAGAAACAAACAAGGAATTGATAGGCTGCTGTTTCATCAACTTCTTCCATATAAAGGAACTTCTAAAAGATTATTCTGAGAAAGATCTTCCACATAAAAACAAAATGTATTTAAAAGAATTGAAATTCAAAATGATAAAGAGGGTGGTAGTAACAGTGGAGATTGTGACTTTTAAATGAATGTTTCCTTTCTCTGATGAATTTCAGTCCAGGATGCTCTGAAAGAACTTAAATGTATAATCCTGAAACCCTTGATGGTGGTATGAAGCCTAGAGGGGTATTAAATATGTTTTACAACAGCAAATGGGACATTCAGATTTTTGCAACAACCTAACTAGTTTCTCCCACTATGATACTTATACTCTGATGACTAAGTAATTTTCCTACTAATATAATCATCTGCATTTCATAATTCAGACAAGTTTCCACAGGATACTGCATCTTTTGTCTCCATGCCTTTGCAGTAGCCAGCTCCTATGCCTAGGATGCCTCTAACTCTAATACCAGGGCCTAGATTCTCTTTAAGATCCAGCATACACCCTGTATTCTATATGAAGCCATTGCTGATCACTCTGCTATCTTGTATTTAACTACTTTTTGTGCATTAGTATTTATTAGGTTTTGCTGGGTTTGTATCCGTTGACTCCTCCATTAGAATGTAAGCTGATCTACTTGAGAATAGTGTTTCATTCTTTATTATTTTAACCTGTGTCCCCCTAGCACCTTACACCATTTCTATCACATAGTAGGTGCTTTATAAATACCTATTTTATTGATTGATATTCTAGAAACAAAACTGGTAAACTTGTTATTAATTCTCTTTGTCATTCTAATAAAGATTATAACCATTTTAGAAAAGAATTCATAAAGTTACTTTAGAACAATTCTTGCAAACTAATCTCATTGCCTTTTTTGATAGTTTTTTAGTTTTAGATTTAGGTCACCTCTAATGCTTAGACTTGGTTTATCTTGATAACAGCTAGACATTTTGCAATATCTTGAAGTTCTTGGAGACAAAATTAGAAAATGTGATGAGTGCTTTGGTTGATCTTTTAGGAAAACTTGGGATTCCAAGAGTGGAGTTTGTATTTTATCAGCCAGAGGTAACACTGAAGTTTCTTGAACATGGTCAGGCCTGTCTGTGCTTTAGAAATTTCACTTTGATAACTGTCTATAAGATGGATTAGTAAAGGGGGAAACTGGATATAGGGGAAAATAATTCATCATTTCACTTAAAATTATTTCTTATTCTTCTGGGGGGGGAGAGACAATCAGGATTAGGTGACTTAATACAAGGTCACACAGCTAGAAAGTATGTGAGACTGAATTTGAACTTGGATCTTCTCAACTCCAGGACTGGTGCTCTTATCCACTGTGCCACTTAGCTACCCTTCCCCCCTTTTTTTTTAATTATTAAAGCTTTTTATTTTCAAAACATCTAAAATGATGGATAATCTTTCAACATTGATCCTTGCATAGTCTTGTGTTTCATATTTTCCCCTCCTTTTCCCCCACTCCCTCCCCTACATGACAAGTAATAATAATGTTATACATGTTAAAATATATGTTAAATCCAATATATGTAAACCTATTTGTACAATTATCTTGCTGCACAAGAAAGATAAGATCAAAAAGGAAAGAAAATTAATAAGAAAACTATGCAAGTGAACAACATCAAATAGAGTGAGAATGTTATGTTGTTGTGATCCACACTCGGTTCTGGCAGTCCTCTCTCTGGGTGTAGATGGCTCTCTTCATCACGAGATCATTGAAACTGACTTCAGTCATTTCTGTTGGAAAGAGTCACATCCATCAGAATCGATCATCGTATAATATTGTTGTTGCCATGTACAATGATTTCCTGGCTCTGTTTATTTCACTCCGCATCAGTTCATAGAAGTCTCTCCAGGCCTCTCTGAAATCATCCTGCTGATCATTTCTTATAGAAAAATAATATTCCATTTATGGCAGCCCTTTTTGTAGTGGCTAGAAACTGGAAACTGAATGGATGCCCATCAATTGGAGAGTGGCTGAATAAATTATGGTATATGAATGTTATGGAATATTATTGCTCTGTAAGAAACGACCAGCAGGATGATTCCAGAGAGGCCTGGAGAGACTTATATGAACTGATGCTGAGTGAAATGAGCAGAACCAGGAGATCATTATACATGGCAACAACAATACTATATGATGATCAATTCTGATGGACATGGCTCTCTGCAACAAAGAATTGTCTCAAACCAGTTCCAATTGTTCAGTGAAGAAAGCCATATACACCCAGAGAGATGGATATGAAATGTGGACCACAACATAACATTTTCATGCTCTCTATTTATGTTTGCTTGCATTGTGTTTCCTTTCTCTGATTTTCTTTTTTTTTTCTTTTTTTTCTTGTAGATAGGATTTTTCTTGCACAACTTGTCAAGTATTTTAACATTAATAACATGTAGTGGACTTCCTGCCATCTAGGGGAGGGGAGGGGACTGGGAGTAAAAGTTGTAACGGAAAGCTTTGTAAAAATCAATGCTGAGGAACTACCCATACATATGTTAGACAAATAAAAAGCTTTAATTTTATTTTTTTTTTTTTAAGATCTCTTTGGGATATAGGCCCAGTAGAAACACTGCTGGGTCAAGGGGCATACAGTTTGATAACTTTTTGAGCATGGTTCCAAATTGCTCTTCAGAATGGCTGGATCCATTCACAGTTCCACAATAAAAGAAAAAAAAAGAAAAATAATATTTCATAACATTCATATACCATAACTTATTCAACCATTCTCCAACTGATGGGCATTCATTCAGTTTCCCACCTGCCCCTTCTTAATTTCAAATAGGAATTTTTTGTTAATGGTTACTAACTTTAACATTAAAAGTATTATTTTCATTTAACAAAAATAGATCCAAGGTCATAAATGGTTTTGAGTTTGGGTTTTTTTTGTTAACTAACTTTTGTGGATACATAAATATAAAACAGATCTGCTTGACTTGCAAGCAGTTTTTATTGGGGGGGGGTTGTTTTAGTCTATTAAAAACTTAAAAGTTCCAAAATATAGGTAATCTTTTAAAAAATTAATAAATTCAGTAATTCATGCCCACCACTTAAAAGGGGTATTGACTGTCTTCTGAAGAAAAGGATGAAGAGATCTAGAATCTCTGACTTGAGAATAGATTACAGGAATTAGTTATGTTTAGACTGGAAAAATAAAAGGTACCCGAGGCACCCAACGCTTGTATTCAAATGCTTGAAGGCCAGCCTTCGACAAGGGGGGGAGGGGATTAACAGCTTGGGTAGTTGAAAACAGCAAGAGAAATAAAGGAAAGAAATATATGATTTTGATTTGTTCACAAGAATTGCATTTCGTTAAGACAAACAGTACAGAGAGATTTTTTTTATTAAACTTTTTGTTTGCAAAACATATGCATAGGTAATTTTTCAACATTGACCCTTGCAAAGCTTTCTGTTACAAATTTTTCCCTCCTACCTCCTCACCCCCTCCCCTAGATGGCAGGAAGTCTAATACATGTTAATTATGTTAAAAATATTTGACAGATCTAATATGTGTATATTTATACAGTTATCTTGCTATACAGGAAAAAAAAGAAACCTGAGAAGGAAAACATAATGCAAGCAAACATCAACAGAAAGCATGAAAATGCTATGTTGTGGTCCACACTCAGATCCCACAGTCCTCTCCCTGGGTGTATATGGCTTTCTTCATCACTGAACAACTGGAACTGGTTTGAAACATCTCATTGTTGAAGAGAACCATGTCCATCAGAATTGATCATCGTATAGTCTTATTGTTGTTGCCGTGTACAATGATCTGGTTCTGCTGATTGCACTCCACATCAGTTAATGCAAGTGAGAGAAGAAGATTTAAAAGAGGCTTTAGGAGTCATATTAATTATACTTCAATGCATTCACATTAAATTCAAGCATTTACTAAGTGCTCTGTGCAGTAGGCACTGAACATTTTTTTTAATGGTGCTTTAAGTTAAGGTTTATAAAACTTTTCCTCACAACAACTCTGTGAGGTAAGTACTTACCTTAGAGACAGCTTGATTGGCCCAGTGGATGGAGGGCTGGACCTACAGAACAGGAAGACTTTGTGAGATATGACTCAAACAGTTAACCTGGGCAAGCCGTTTACCCTCTGCTTCAGTTTCTTCCTTTGTAAAATGACAGTAAGCGTAGCCCTTCCCTCAAGGGTTGTTGTGAGGATTTTTTGTAAAAGTGAGAGAATAAAAGATTTTACAAATTTTAAAGTGTTACATAAATACTAGCTGTTATTATTCCCATTTTACAGAAGAGTAAACTGAAGCAATGAGATGATAAGCCATTTGCCTAAGGTGTCAGTTGTCAGAGCCAGCACTCAAAACAGTTCTTTTTACTCCAAGATCAAAGCTGCTTCTGCTATCAAGTACCAGAATCAGGTACTTTTACATCTAAAGAATTACACTGGTGCGCTGGAATAGATTTGAAGTCTTCATATTAAGAACAATTTTCAATTGCAGGTATTTTTCACATGTTTTATCAGGTCTTTTGAAGTCAGAGTAAATGCTAATACATCATAACCTTTAAGCTTCATAAGTCAGTTAATATATTTCATTTCAGGCAGAAAGAGTATTTTTATAGTGAATAGATAGAAGCCTGCCTCTGAATCCCAAAGACCTGCTTGCAAGTCTCCCAACTAATGGTTGTGTGATCCCGGAAAAGTCATCTAACTTCTCAGTGCAGAAATTTCCAAGAACATGCAGATATACATTGATAGAGGAGTTTCTGCACTAGGAGTTCTTGGTCTAGAGCCAAAATTAGGAATAACATTGGGGAGTTCAGGCAGTGTTAACACGGGTGGTTAAGGAAAACCAACCATTTGTTGGTTTATAAACAAAGAGTTTTCTTTCTGAGATGATGTAGTGACCAAACTTTCTCCTTATTTTACTTAGAGGTTTTACTGTACATAATAGAATATTTTGATAAATTGATTTCACAAGCATTTATTTAGCATCTACAGTGTGTAGCACTGACAACACAAATATAAGTGAGTATAAGTCTCAAAGAGTTTACATTCTGTGGTGCAGTAGGGGAATGCAACCTATCAAAGGGAGATAAGATGAACGAGTTAGGGATGTGATGTCATGAGTTGGCTGATGACCAGGAAGTAGGATTGCTAGACAAAATAAAGGGAAAGCTCACTTATGCGTGGACCATAAAAATTTGCAGGATTAATATTTTGTCTTGGGTCATCACCATTTGAAATCAAATTGTGTTATTAGACTGTTACTATTAACTGCTTCCAGAGTTCCAACTTTAGTGGGCATGAAGACTCAAAGGGAAGCGGCATTATAGTTTGGAGCTGGTATTTGGGAAGTAAGATTAGTATTTCTTAAAACTTCTTTTAATTCATTATGTATTTAAGACTGTCTAATTTGTGAAGCTATTTTTCAAAAGGTTTTCTGATCCACTTAAATTAAGTTCAAAATGAATTCCTATAAAGACACTTTGTTACATATTTTTAAAATAAAATTTTATTGGTGTCTCTTGTTTTTTTGTTGTTGTTTTGTTTTTTATCAGTATTCATCTATCACTCTATCTTCCCTCCTCCCAGAGATCTATCTTTGAATTTTATTTTAAAATGTTCTTTTTTGTTTGTAGGGAAGCAGCACGTGAGTGTCGTAGGAAGAAAAAGGAATATGTGAAATGTCTAGAGAACAGAGTGGCTGTGCTTGAAAACCAAAACAAGACACTGATTGAAGAGCTGAAAGCACTTAAGGACCTTTATTGCCACAAATCAGATTAATTTTGGATTTTTGTTTTCACCTCCTAAGGTGGAGAAAATGACTGGTTTGTCCATGGCCAGAAAGACAAAGTAAACTTTTTATTTTCTAAAGAGTTCTCTTTTTTTCTATGCGCAAAACTGCCTGAAAGCAACTACAGAATTTCATTCATCCTGTGCTTTGCATTAAACTGTGAATATTCAGACACCTGCCTCCACTTCTCCCCACCCCAAGAAATTGTCATCTTCCTGATCACGAAGAAGAGACTTCTGTTTTTTATCCCCTCTACACTGTTCAAGCAGTAATAATTTGTTCATTTGTTGAATTTTGGGGGGAAAGTGAAAAGAATTCTTTTTTTTTTTTTTTTTTTTTTTTTAATAATTTCAAGGGTTTGCGCTGAGCTCCTTGATTGCCTTAGCAACAGAAATGCCCCCCTTCCTCTTCCGTTCCCCTCCTGTCCCCAGCCTCTTGGAAGTATCGTGTGGACTGAATGCAGAAAGTAAGTAAGGTGCAATGAAGAAGTGATGATTGCCAAATTGACCTGTATTCATTGTAAATTATTTAAATTTGTTGCTAATGATATATCCCAAAAGGAGGGATTTATATATAGAAAAAAATTAGGAATTGATTCAGAGAGTTTCTTGTACATGTTCTATTCTCTAATTTTTGCAGTGCTAAAAACTCATTCATACCTGTCAAGCATTTTGGGGCCGGTTCTCTTTTACGTCACTCCTTTCTTAACTGTAGTTCTTTGTGTGCTCTGTATTTTGAATACATTTAAGGAAGTCACCATGTGAATGGTATAGTGTAGCCTTTGGATCAAAAGTGAAGTCAAGAGTTAAGCAATACAAGATGAAGAGCTTTTTACTTAAGGCATTTTTGAATTTTTAATGAAGAGAACTGTTAAAGAATAAAATAGCCCCTTTATATTGAACAGATGTTTTTAAGAACATTCATGCCCATGGCTTCAAAACAGTAATCATTTACTATTTTTTAAAAATTGCAATACCTGCTCTTCCCCTCTGCACTTAACATTTTATCATTACCAAAAAAGCCTTCAAGATGCTACAAAGAGAAAGTGAAATACTATATTAATGAAAATCAATGTTTTGTAGGAAAAATGAAATTAATTATAAAATAGCCCATTTAAATATGTTTACATTGGGTGAATTTTATCAATGAAAGCTATAAACATAAGAACATTCTGAAAAATGTCAACTATTGACTTGTGCATGCATTTTTTTTTCCAGTGCAGTGTCTAATAGTGAATTCTGTTATAATGGTTGGGTTTCGTTTATTTAAACATAGACACATGGTAGCACATTCAAAACCACCAAAGTCCTGAATTTTTGTTTTTGCCTTAAAAGGTTAATTATGCTTAAGGCTTTTTGTGTGGCATGTGATCTTTGTCGTTTGATAAAGTAACTGCATGTCTAAACTCCTAAATCAGAAATGTGTGGGTGTGCATATCACACAATAATTACCTAATAATTCTTTGAGGTATTCATTGCTAAATTATATTCACTAAATTTACCTGAAACAAAATTAACATTGATCTTGTTAAAGTAGATATCATTCATGTTTTAAATACTGGCTTAAGATCATTGTCACAGATTTGGAGTTACAATTTTGCATTCGGTTTTATAAGAGTGTAAGAAATGCTAAAACTTTATTAGGATTAATGTTTTGTCTTGGGTCATCCATCATTTGAAATCAAATTGTGTTAGACTGTTACTATTAAATGCAAAAGTCCTGTTGGCTTTTATTGGATCAATTTTGAAAAGCAATATTTTAAGCTATAAATGGCTTATTGTCATGGGGGGGGTGTTTTTTCATGTAAACAGAGTGGGGAACCCATCTTCAAAGAATGTAGCTTTTAAAGTGATACAACTTATGTGGATGCATTTACCAAATTCTCAAGGCTTTCAAATAACTTAAAAGTCTTAGTGTTCTACCTGACTGAGCTACTTGGACAAATAATGTTATTTTTTTTTTTTAAATTGGCATTTTAGTGTACCAATGTGTCATTCTTCAACATTGGCCATAATGAAGAAACTTAAGTGAATCCAAGGACTTATTTTCATGGTAAAATTATTTCTTCTTGCTTAAGTGATCAAATATGGAATTCAATTAAAATTATTTACAAATTATAAATAGTCTAGTGCCTAGCAAATTTATTTTCCCCTCTGAAGGTGTGTTTTTCAAAAGTTGGTATTTCTCAGTTTATTAAGGAGTTAGTTGACAGTTTGCCTGTTTTTTCTTGGTAGATCATGGCAATCATATTATTTATTAGGTCATGAAGAATGGCCAAGCTCTTTTCACCTTAAGGGTAGTAACACTGGATTGAAATCAGCAACACAGTGTGGTGAGATTTGCTCTTAAGATGAACTTACTGTAGATCTTTGGATATATTGAGTACTTCTGTTTCCACAAAGAAAAATTAGGCTACTTTTATTCAGCTTGTTTTTTAAAAATAAAATTTAGAAATGTTTGGTTGTTTAAGCATATAACTGATAATTGAGAAATCTGGATATTTCCATCTAGAAAGTAATTTTTTAAAAGAAGCCCACATTGAAATAATTTTTAACCAAGAATGCATATGGCTACCAATAATAGATGCTTTCTCTTTATTGTGGCCAAAAGGGAAAGAAAACATAGGAATCTGTACATATGTTGTAGAAAACAGCAAAATTGATATTGTTCTCTTTGCAAATTAGGGCTTGTTGGCACTTTTATCTGTAGGACAGATTAAGTCTTTTGGGGGGGATTTTTTTTATCTTAAAGTTATACATTTGGGGGCTCTGATAGGGTTTAACAGAAGTGCAGGTTAGAAAGGGCTAGATCCATTATGTTCACAGTACAAAAATTTGGTTTCAAAATTTATTTTATTTTTATTATTTTGCAAATAAAAGTACCAGACTGACAGTTGTGATATTGTCAGAGGTGCTCTGTTAATTTAGATATTCTTGGAAAAATACATATGTATAATATATGTACATATATATATAAATATATATACACACAGTATATAATCTGAAGCTCTGAGAGCTCTTACGTCAGGAATGCCGAGTATTATAGTCTATTGAGGTCAGATACAGCTCGTACATTTTTGTGTGCTGTTGCATCCTTTTTAGTAGTGTTTGGATTGTGTTATTCCAGCACTCGTGATTGCATTTTTTTTATGTTCTAATTACTCTTCCAACTATTTTGCTTCTTTTTTTATTGTTAGTTTTCTTAGGCTGATAGAAATTATGTTGTACTTGCCTGAAAACTTCCCCCCAAGTATTCATTTTTTTGGGCTTTGTCTCAGGCAGCTATAACAGTGGTTTAAAAAAAAAAAAAATTGGAAGATTTCTTTGAAAAGGAGCCACTGATTTTCTTATCCATTCTGGGGAGGGATTCAAGAGTTTCTTATAGGCAGGATGTCAACAGAGATGGTGTTTTGATGATAGTCAGCAACATTGCTATTATCTGAAAGCACAAATCTAGTCAGGCAGGCTATCTAAGAAGTCATCTGGCTGACATTTCTCTCTTCTCTTCTCAGGCCCAATCCCCACTTGGGTACTACACCAGTAGAGGTGATATTTGGAATCATGCAAAGGCTTAGGAAAAAACAACAGTGTTTGGTTTAACAAGGATACTTTTACTTACTTGAAGTGTTTTTAACCTAGATTTTTCTTTATGTACATTAAATATGTTTTTATTTTAGGAGCAGTTGTAGCCAGTCACCAGCACAAACTGGGATCTAGATATTTAGAAAATTTAAAGGTTATTTCATTTTGCAATTTAAGTAGGCTTAGTATCTTAAAAGTTAAAATTTTGAAATTATTTCAGGATTCAGGAATAGTAAAAATAATACAACTTCTAATAAGTTTTGAGAAAAGTTTCTCTCTCGCCTTTTTTGAGCTCTGAAAACTGTTAGTGGATGATATTCCATAGACCTGACACAAAACTTGTATATTTATTTGGGTTCTTTTTACATTCTGTTCTTTGTAAATGTTTGGTATAAAATGCACTTTTAAAAAAAAAAACAAAAAAACCAAACACCCAATTTCTAGGAATTTGGGTATAGACAATGAAAAACTTCTTTAGCAAGTAATCATGAAGTGATTGTCCATCTTTCTCTTCCTTATGATTAAATCATGTGGCTGTTTTTTAACACAGACATTTTGTTGTTTGAAAAATTAGTACCTGAAGATTAGTCTTGCATTTTTAGGTGCTAAGGTAGGAGGTTTGTCAGGACCACTATATAGAATGAAGACTGGCTCAAATCCTATCTTATTGTCTTTCAACAAATGTAGCAAATTGAATTTTTTCCTTCTGATAAAATTGTTTCCCCCTCAACCCCTCCTCCCAAATTTGGTGGAACTTTTCCTCTACATTAAAATTGTCAAAGTAATACCAAAACAACCATCTGAATTGCATTTAAGTTAAGAGATTGGAGGGGGAAAAAAAGCATTTGTCATTGTGTAAACTAAATAAAATATCATGCTGATTTTTTTTTTCACTCCGACTTGGTTGTGTTGAATCTAAATCTGATTATATAATTTTAAAAGCCTACTACAAGTGGAAAAATAAAATTTATTAACATAAAGGCAAAAGGTGCATGGAATAATTTGTTCATTCATTTGTAAAAAGCACAACTAGAAATTTTTTTTAATTAGGCAATGAAGATGAATTGATGACCTAGGTATATATCCTGAATATTGTTAATGTTGACTTTAACAATTGACTATAACTATGTACTAGGAACTGGTTTCCTTCACTTTGTAGACTCAGTGATTAGGAGAGGGGCTTGAACATATCATTAAGCTGAGCCAGTTTGGAAGGATTTCAAATAAATTAAACAGGGTGCTGAAGTTCCATCTGTCTCATGTGCTTTATGATAAGTTCACATTAATTAGTGAATGTAACTTAAGCCTTTGTATGTGTCCTCAGGGGCAGGCAGATTTTAAGAGGGACCAGATACAGTGTGAAAGGAATGAGTGTATTTCAGGTGTTTTAGCTTGAAATTTATTTTTTAAAAAATATAAAACTTAAAAAATACAGTGAAGCCTGTAAAGTAAGTTGATATTATAAACAGGCAAAGTTGTTTTAGCACAGAAATAAAAAAAAAAAATATTGACCTGTCTGCTGCATTCTGGTACTGTGGATGCAGGTCCTAGCTGGGGAAGGGTAGGGAATTAAAAGGGAGGGGGGAATAGGGGTTAGTATATCTTGACAGTTTCAGGTTTTTTCTCACCTGCAAAAAAAAAAAAAAATCAGTCCTCAGGAAATGTTTTTGGAAGGGTGAAGAAACAAATCAGTTAACCTACTGGGAGTAGATGGTATATAATGTTTGCCTATGTAAGCATGGAATTTTTAAAATTCAGCCTCAACTGAAGAACTTGCCTGAGGGGAATGTTCATCTAAGATGATTTGAAATTGGTGAGGAGAAGTGAGATCCCTGAAAATAAAGGTCTTATGTTAGTTGGCCAAATGAAGCAGTCTATTGTCTTTGGGGGCTTTATTTTATTTTATGTTCATTGGATTGGTAAAATGCTCTATAGAAAATGTGTGTATTTTATCCAGATGCCACTCCATTTTATGTATGTAATAAAATTATTTATATTAAAAGTGGGAGAGTAAATTGTAGAAATGCATATGTCTGACCTTCAATATTTCCTGCTAGTATGGATTTATTATGGGTGAGTAAGAGTGCTGGGTTATCAGTTTTCTGTGTAAAGTTGTCCCTGCCTGATTTATTCACATGTTGGTTGTCACCCAAGAAAGAATGATTTCTAGTTCAAATTTATAATTTAAAACATTTTTTTTAAGAATATAATCAGGGAAGTTTCTAGAGTTTTTTTTTTGTTTTGTTTTTTAAGTAAATTGAGGTAAAGATAACTTCTATCCATTTCTTACTTTACCCAAACTCATCAGCACAAACAGGGTATTAATCTTAACTCTTAATGTTTCTTTTGGAGTGGATTATAAACAAAAAATTATAATGGGAAAAACATGTTTCTATTAAAATTCCCTACATTCTAGAAACATCCCTGTTTTAACTTTTTTTTTTTACTTAAATTTTTTTTGTGCTTTATGTAAAAGAAAAAATGTACTGAGTTATAATGCATTTTATTAACACTATGTACATATTAGCTGCTTTGTGTTTCAGAATGGTAGTAATTGCTTTGTATATTAAAGTGATCCTTGTGAATTTGTGAATTGTCATAAAGAAGTGCTTTTTCTTACTGTAATCTTTGTGGTATAAACTGTCATAATGCCCTTTTTACACCAACATTTATGTGCAGTCACATAAACATGCTTTTAAAAATGCCTATAAGTCTCTTTTTTGGGGGGTGGAATATACATATTTGTATATATATATATGGGTATGTATGTGTATATATATATATGTACATATATATAATTTTTTAAAACTAATGATAACTGGATTTATTAATTTTGTCAAGTGAGCCAAAATGTTATTAGAAGTGTTATATAAAAGAAATTCTTGGGTAGAATAACACCAGAAAACTATGGTAAATATTCTGTTGCCACATTTCATTGCATGCCTGTATTTTAAGTACAGGAATCTCCAGTGGTATATAGTATTTTATATTGAGTAAATGAAAATGTTAAGTTATAGTCTATAGACTGTGTGTGAAAGAAATATTGTAGAAGGAATGACATGAAAGATTGGACTAAGTAGATATACTATTTTTTTTAACCTATTTTTTTGTTGTTGAGGCAATTGGAGTTAAGTGACTTGCCCAGGGTCACACAGCTAGGAAGTGTTAAGTGTCTGAGACCAAATTTGAACTCAGGTCTTCCTGACTTCAAGGCTGGTGCTCTATTCACTGCGCCACCTAGCTGCCCCCTAAGTAGATACACTATTAAGATGACATTTAAAAGTTTGGTTGTTCAGTGATCATGATGTTAAAGTTACAGAAATCAAGGGTGATTTCTTCATCTTTTTCCTTAAAAAGTGAAAAGATTCTAAAGATTTTTTTAAATTGTTCAACTTCAGGGAAAATAACTAATGATCATTTTTCTGGCCTCATTTTTCTCCCTTCAGCTATCCTGTTGAATTGCTTGTTATTCTACCCTTGAATGGATTTCCACTGAAAGACAGCTTGCCAAATCCCTGTCTTGAGTGACCCTCACTTCTCTGCCTTATTACAGATTCAAATTATCTCGCCTCAGACTTCCCTGATTGACAACTACACTCTTCACAGGGACTGTTGAAACTCTTCTTTTTCAGCAAATAGCCTTATTCTATTTTAAGAGAAAATTAAGACTCTGCACATAGTTCTCTTCACTTTGCTCTAATCTGTGGAGAAAAGAAGTAGAAATCGGTGAGAAAGCCCTGTCCACTTCACTTTTTGCCCATGATGCTCTCTACTGGCCTGGAGCAACAGTACTCATAATGTGGTCCATGCATCTTTTGAGTTTCTAAGACCCTTTCAAGGAGGTCCATAAGGTCAAAACATTTCATAATACCAAGGCATTATTTGCCTGTTATATAATACTCTTCTTTTTCCAACTATATCTGGATTTTCTTCATATGTACTTCAAATAAATATAACAGATTGAATGTAGAAGTAAAAATGAAAATTAGTATTTTCTAATAATCTCAGGCATTAGAGAAATTTGCAAAATATGTGAAACAATGCTGTTCTTTAATTTTCTTTTTTGTTTAAGAAAATACAATTCTCTTTCATCAAAAAATTATACCTATATGTAATGGGTTTGTGTTATTTTTTAATGAATTCATAAATAGCAATTATGGTTTCCATTGTGGTAGATATTGATATTTATCAACTTTATCAACATAAAGGAAAACAAAAGTTCTTTTAAGGTCCTTAGTTTTTTAAAGGGATCCTGAAACCCAAAAAGTTTTGAGAACTACTGTCTTAGAGTTTACCTTTATTCATCTCTTTCTCATCTTTATCTCCCTGATTGGCTCCCTTCTTACAACCTAAGCACTTGTCCAGGCCTCTCACCTTTTTAAAGTTGGCCCTGCCATTTCCTTAAACTAGCATCCTACTTCTCTTGATCCTCACAGACCAATTCCTAGAAAAAGTTATATATGCTGACTTCCTTAGCTCTTCACTTCTCAGTCCCTTCCAATCTGGTTTCTCTAGTTTCTGGTTTTAATCTGTGGGTAACTTTAAAGTTACCCACAATTCTTAGACATCTTTCCAGTGTAAGAACTTTAAATATTAAACAAGCTTTATCCCTTTAACCACCTTTGGTTTACCAGACACTTATGACTATAAACATTTAACTGATCCTTCTATTTTCTTTGCTGTATTAATTTGTCTTGTTTTCTAAGTGCTTCTGTTTTCCAGTTATCTGTCTTGTTTCCTCTTAATCTGTAAGGCTACCTCATGCCACCCACTGTAACAGTGACTTTACAAGTATTATTTCATTTGATCCTCACAGCAACCCTGGGAGGTAGGTGCTATTATTATGCCCATTTTACAGTGGAGAAACAGGTGAACAGAAGACTTGTCTGGAGTCACATGGCTAGTGTGTGTCTCAGGCCAGATTTGAACTCAGGTTCTTGCTGAATCCATGCCCAGTATCTGTCATTGTGCCCACTAAGTGATCTCATTTGTACTCATGGATTTGGTGATCAGTCAAGAGAGAGGAAGCTATATCTATATCCCTAATCTATTAATTCCAATCTCACATCATCAAAAAAGTGCAGAATATTTCTACCTTTATGTCATATTGACACATTCAAAATAGAACTCTTCCCTCCTCCAAACTTCTCTTTCTTATTGAGAAAATCCCTATCTTCTCAACCCTACATCTGAATCTAAATTGGGTGACTCCTATTTTTTACTTCACCCCCTTGTTTGTAGTTAGTTGGCAAATTTTATCTGTTGTATGTATTGTATCACACGTTAATATTTTCTCTATTTACACGGTCAGGCCCTCATCACCCTTCCCCTGAACTAAGATATCGGAAAAACCTAGCTTAGCTTTTCATGCTCCCATTCTCCAATCCATCCCTTATTCAACTGCCAAAGTAATCTTTATAAAACACAGGTCTAACCATGTCAATCCTCCTGCAAAATCTTCAATGGCTTCCTCTTGCCTCTAAAATGAGATAATTTGTTCAACTTGGCATTTTAATATTTTTACACGCTAATCACTTTTAGCTTGGCAATTTAGAACTTGGAAGAAATAGCATTTTAGCAAGCAGAGATGCAGATATCAGGTGAAGAGAAGGACAACGTGTGAACGCATGGTGCATTCAGAGAATGGCAATTCAGAGCACTTGGAGAAAAATAATCTGAGGTAATAATGCTGGAAAGGTCAATTGGTACCAGAGAGTGGCAGCATGGCAGCTCTAAATCATTCTGTGGAGTTGGATAGGAGCCAATAAGGCCCTAACCTTCTGTTGCTGATCTGTAAGTGACTTGTCCCAGGGTCACACAGCTAAGAAGTATTATGTCTGTGGTCCTGTTCGAACTCAGGTCCTCCTGACTTCAGGGCCAGTGCTGTATCATGCCATCTAGTTGCCCCTATACAAGTGTTCCGAAACAAAACGTTCAGAACTGATCTGCCTGTCTCCCATAATCCTACTCTTAAATCCTCATCATCACCAGCCTATATTACTAGAAGAATTTTTCCTTAAGGTCTTATTTTAATTGTTTTTTATTTTCCAGTAATTTTCATTTATGACACTTTTCATTCACCTTCCCTATACAGTGAGCCTTCTCTTGTAACAAAGGTTTCAGAAAGGGAGACAAACAACCCTATTAGCATGTCAGCTGTAGATCCTCACCTCTTTAAAGCAAAGCAAGGTTATTATAATTGCACAGCAATCAATTTTATTTTTTCTTACTCTGCATCAGTTCATAAAAGTCCTCTTGGACGTCTCTAAATTAGTTAGCACATAAAGTGCTTTAAGGTTTCCAAAGAACCATACTTATTTTTTCCTCATAAAAATCCTATGAGGTAGGTGTTACTTTACTCACGAAGAAACTGAGGTTGAGATGTATCTTTCCCAGGACAGTGTCAGAGGCAGATTTGAACTCACATTTTCCTCTCAGGCCATGACCTAATTACCAGTTCATGTTTGTTTCCTACAGCCAAGTAATATCCCATTGCGTTCACAGAGCACAGTTTGTTTAGCCATTCCTCAATCAACAGGCATCATTTTTGTTTCCATCACGAAGTACTGCTATTAATATTTTGAGTTATGTGGGATTTCTTTTTAGGATGTATGTCTTTCAGAAGATACGATTATAACTCTTCTTTTTAATTTCAAATTTCTTTATAGAATATGTAGAATATCAAATGTTTCTATATAGAATAGAACTCAAAAGGTCACCCATATTGCCTTTTTCCACATTTCCTTCGGTATGATAGATAACCTTATCTCCACCTCTACTCAGTCTTTTACAATGCTACCAGAAGGGTTCTGTTCACACCAGTCCATTGCCGTTGCCAAAATCTTCCACAGCCTGGTGCCATCCTTCCCTCTCAAGCTTTATCTCATGCTAGTTTTTGTGCATACATTGCTCCTGCTGTGTGACTGCTCACCATTCCATGTATACATTTGGACTGTCTACCTTTGCTCCCCCTCTTCCCTATGCCTGGAATACTACCACCACCACTGGAAGATACATATACACCTATACCCACACTCTGCCACCCAAATACCCATCCGACCCTTAAAACCTGTACTAATATATCCTCCCTCCCCTGATTCCACTTTCTGGCTATACCTCCCTTGTGCACTTAAGTATTGTTTTAAATTTTATCTTTTAAAAAATAGTTCTCTCCTGGATTATATCCTTAGCATTTAGCACATTGCCTGGCACATAGTAAATACTTAATAAACTCTTGCCAATTTGACTAGATTGTAAGCTCCATGAGGGCAGAAACCTTATTAAAACTTTTCTATCTTCCTGTCTTCACTAGTACTAGCATGGGACTCTTGAGTGTAGTAGTTTCCTAAATAAATGTCTGAATTTGTATACAGTTTCCATTATCTGATACATTGGGTAATCATTTTGTACAAATTCACGTTTGGTTTTTTAAGAGCTGACCAAAAAGACACCAAAAAGAAGGATTGTGAGCCTTCCATTACTATTTATAAGTTGTAGAAGCACAGAAGTTTTGTGAACAGACTGTTAATTTTTAAAAAATCTCTATTAATGTAACTATGGGTATCCAGACCAGAGGTTCTCTTGGTCTTAGGTTAATAAAATATTTCAAGATTCCAACAACAAATCTGAGAAGAGTTTTACTTATCTCACCTTAAACTACAGAAGTTGAGCTAGAAAGGTTGCTGGAAATAACAAGAAAATCAGAGACCATGTTTTTGTTCTGAAAGCAGTGATTAATAGTCTTTTTTATGTCATCCACAGCATCTCATACAATACCTTCTATGATACAAAACTAAGTATATATATATATATATATGCTTACTGTATATATTTTATTGGGTGCTGAGACAAAAGGTGTATAAAACAATCCCTGTTCCGAGAAAATGTTAAGATTTTTGGTGAAAGGGCAGTTTTCTGCCTCTTTGGTCAGCTAATTTCTCAAATATGCAGGTAGTCCCAAAAGTCTTAATGCAAGACTACGTCAAGTAAAGACTTCCAATGCTTTCTTAGTGCAATACTGCATTAAGAATTTTGAGATGCCTTGTATCGTGTACTTGTGTCATGTACTAATTTAAGACCATCTACTTCTTTACATATGTCCCAAAAAGTTAATATTTGAAAGAGGCCTATGAGTAGTTCTTATGTAGCATTTAATAGTTTAAGACCTTTACTCTCATTCTGTTTCTCAAACATTTAGCAAAGCAAAGATTCCCCTTGCCTACCACATGTAAACCTATATATTTTTTTATGATTATAAGCTAACATATCAAAAAATTCTGTATACCTAGGATCCTCTGGGTCCCTGTATCGTATATACAATATAGGCTTAATTAGCCAGGTTTATAGTAGAGGCTCCTGGCTACCTTGACATTAACCTTCTGAACATCAAAAGATCCTAGATGCCCATAAGTACCAGTCCCAGAGGATATGGTGGCGACACAGAAACAGAATCAGTCTTGTGACAAGGAATTCTGCTTGGATTTTGATCTGTGCAGATGAAATGTCAATTGGCTAATTAATAGCCTGAAATTGGTTTGTGTCCTTATCATAAATGCTTAAAAATTAGGCTCCTAACCAATTGTACTGGTAATGATGTTACTGATTTATACTTTAATCATTCTAAGATTCTCTTTTCTGTGGGGAAATAAACTACCTTTTCTATACTTTGAAAAAAATTCTGCCTATCTGCAACATGATTACCTCATCTTAGACCAAATCAATGGAATGTTTCATGCCCAACACCTGAGAAAATCGAAGAGTGGCATTGAAAGCTATTGATTTTATTTTTGTGAACATTTTGTAAGGGTGGCTTGGCTATTTTCACACTTTGGTCTTTTAGGCCTTGACATTTTTACATGGACTTTTGTCATTTTCTCATGCTATCCCTTAAATGTGCTTGGCTCATACACCAAAAAAACTTAAGAAGTCTTCCACTGTTTGTGTGTTTACCAAACACTCAAGTGCCTAATAATATGTAGCAATGATAAGTCCTAGATTTTTGGACCTGGATTTGAGATCTGAGTTCAAATCCCAATTTAGATACTAACTGAATGCATTTAGGTAAGTCATTTAATCCGAGCATCAATTTCCTTGTATATAAAATAAGGAGATTGGGGCAGCTACGTGGTACAGTGGATAGAGCACCAGCCCTGAAGTCAGGAGGACTTGAGTTCAAATCTGGTCTCAGACACAACATTCCCTAGCTGTGTGACCCTGGGCAAATTACTTAACCTCAATTGCCTCAGCAAAAAAGAAAAAAATAATAAAATAAGGGGATTGAATTAGATAATCTCAAGACTTCTAGCAAACCTTGGGTCCCACTATCCTCTGCAGGTGAGATAATACCATTGATTACTAAATTCTCTTAAATTCTAATCTCCTTCTGAAACACTAAATTTTATCCTGAGTCTTACACAACTATATTCCTGTGATATGAGCATAAACTGTGCTGGGGCACAGTGCCTGGCACATGATAAGTACCTGATAAGTGATTTTTGACTGACATGTAAAACACTCCATTATCCAATGACTAATTACCTAGTTTTGTGTCTTCCAGGATTGTGCTAAGATTTACTCTATTGATCTTGTATGTCTTATAATTTGCTTGGGCAAAAGTTTGGGTTTTTGTTTTTTTTTTTTGGTATCCCCAGGCTTAACACAGTGCCTTGCAAATAATACATGCTTACTGACTGATGACTGATGGTTTTAAATCAGTGGGGTTTGGGGGGGGGGTTGGGTTTTTTTTTAATTTCTAATTGAATTGGAAAATGAATCTTAGGTTCCAGAATCTGACAAGGTGGGGAAGTTAATAGAAAAACAGATTAAATTGATAACTTTTAGGGAGACAACTCCCTCAGGTCCCAATGTCACCAACTTTATAACTGGTTTCATCTAGGAAAAGATCTAGTACAGACCTTCATTAAAACATCTTTTTGTCCTGGAGCAGCCCAAAGGTACTTAATTTGCTTACAGTTAGGATTTCCTATTCCAACACACAAAACAGTGTTCTCTTTTCAAAAGGAAGAGAGGGAGGGAGGCAGGAAGCTCTGCTAGTCATTTTTTCAGTCCCCAGGTATAGGGCACTGTCACCATCTTATGGTTGTCACATCACACAAAAGTTGATCAGTTGCTTTAGAGTATCTGTAACCAGTTTCACCGAAAAGTGGAGACTGAAACTTGTAAATAAGAATATTGACATGTTTTACTTAAGGCAGTATTGTAAAGGAAAGAGAATGAAGTGGTTAAAAAAGGCACCTCTTGAAGCAGCTAGATGGTGCAGTAGTTAGAGCACAGCCCTGAAGTCAGGAAGACCTGAGTTCAAATGTGACCTCAGACACTTAACATTCCCTAGCTGTGTGACCCTGGGCAAGTCAACCTCTCTCCCCTTAAAAGTTGTGAGACTTCCATTTTTAACTAAGTTAGAAGCTCTGCAGTTTTGTGGACATAACTTATGAACATTAATTTATGAAAGTAATAGTAAAATTAATGTTTGATGTGGACAAAATAAATTTTTAAATAAAAAGCATGCTTTTTTTACACTAGTGGGAGGACAAGGGATTTTCCATTTTATTTTACATGCAGTTAAATTTAATATTTGTAAATAAAAAAGTCTTTCGGGTTTTATAGTGTATTCTGCTTGGAAAATTAATAAAAATTAAATTGTAACTCTTTAAAATTATCCATACCAAAATGATTACATCCTTGTCATTAAAAAGTATACACTTTTAACTTTAAACCAGTTCCAACCTCAAACTCTGCCCTTTTTCAACCTACTCCCTCTCCTTTGGCAGCCTGGTGTCCCCCTCCGTTTCTGGAGACCCACTGAACTAGTCCCAGATTTCATGTGGACAACCAGTCAGTATGAGCCTTACTGCTTCTCTTAATCTTAAATTGTTCATCATTATCAACCTCCCCAGCAGGTTAGGCTACAAAAATGTAGCCCTATTAATTTTTAAAACACACTATCTAAAAAAATGAATAAAGTCTCTACACTTTTAAAAGGACAAGCAATGAAATGTAAAATTATCCTCCTATATATATATTATGCTACCACATTTTAGTTTTCAACATGACCGATTGTGTACTTTTTGAAAGGCTCCATAGAAATATGCAAAAACTAATAAAAAAGTGAAAAACCAAACATGATCTTTTTATCCGAATCTAATAAATTTAACAATTCATAAGAGTAAAAAATGATTTATTTTCTCAAAGAGCTCATTTTCAAAATTCTTAAAATATTTAATTTTAATCATTTTATTGTATTTTTATGCAAATGAAATTAGAAATTAGGAACCATAAAGTATATGTCCCCATTACAAATTGCAGCCACCAGACAAAAGTAGAAAAGACTAACAGACAACAAAGACAAGCAGGAATGTACAAATTTCTTTTCACATTCTTAAAACTCTATTAAATATTAAACATTTGCCAAAGAATTCTAAGTCATTTGTATAACTCGGGCTTTCCGCTTCCACAGGAGAGGCAACCTGGAGGGAGCTGTCCCAAAAGCTAGGGTAAGCTGTGACTCCTTGGTCCAATCACTTCCCTTCTCGGTTCCCTAAGGCACTCTGTAATACAGCAAGTTTCAGGGAAGGTGCTGACCTATGTTGGCAGAGGGAATTACAAGCACCAAAATCACCAATCACATGCCCACTAAATTATAATTTATACCATTGAACTCATAGGTACAATCCCTCTCCCTAACCAACTTCCAGATGTGTCCGAGCATCTATCCACAGAAGCATTTCATCACAAGATCGTTGCTCCATTCTCTGCCTTTCATGTGCCTCTGTCAGATAAGATATTTGGCTCAAAGTGATACAGAGAGTACATACGATGCCACAATATCAGATTCATCACCTAGTGTTCACCTAATGAAATGGCACAATAAATTTTACAGGACGTCTATAGCCAGTACTTCTGACTATTCTATAAGTCCTCCTTGTGGGTTCTCCTGTGAGCTTTATATACGTGTACATCTTTCTCAAGATCATAGTGAACCTCATGAACAGCAAAATGGTTTTCCAACATCTTTAAGAAGTTCTGATCCCGTTCATATCGAATGCGGCAGGACAGAAGGATTACAGAATGGTCGCTGCAGAGATGTTCCAGGGTTTGAAGGAGGTCTGCAAAAGTCTCTTCCAGGTATATGATGTCAGCCCCCAGGATCAGGTCAAATTTTCTCGATGAGAAGTTCCCCAAATTTTGCCCCCAAGTCAACTCTTTAACCACTGCTCTCGGTTGTATGTCATGAGGCAAATTGGCTTGAACGTTGGACTTGAGAAAATCTAACGCTATTTTCCGATCTGTGATGGTCACATGAGCACCTAGAATGTGGGTCAAAGAAATGGCCTCATGAAAAATAATGTTCTCAATTAATTATTGACCAACATCCCCTAGAACTTCACTTAACAGGTAGGTAAGCAATCAGGTTTAGTAGAGGAGAATATTCTTATTTATCACATTACTTCTAAGATAGGACCCTTGGGGCCATTTAGTCCAACTCATACCCAAACAAGGAGGCTTTCTACCCACCAAACAAATGTCAGGGCTTAGGAATATTGCCTGGCACACAGTAGGTACATAGTAAATGTTTACTGATTACTGGCTGGTAATCCATTTCACTTTTATTAGGAAGTTTTTCTTACATCAAGATTAAACCTGCCTTTCCACAATCCCTACCATCACTCCTACTTTTGCCCTTTGGGATCAAGCAGAACAAGTCTGATCCCTCTTGTACAAAACTTCAGGCAACTAAAGACTGCTGTCATGTGGCCCCTAATCTCATTTTTATTGTTGTTCAGTCCTTTTAATCATGTGTGTCTCTTCATGACATTGTGGGGTTTTCTTGCCAGAGATACTGGAGTGGTTGGCCGTTTCTCCAGCTCATTTTACAAATGGGGAACTGAGGCAAACAGGGTGCTATGACACCCAGGCTCACACAGCTAGTAAGTGTCTGTGGCCAGATTTGAACTCGGGCCTTCCCAACCCCAAGCTTTATTCATTCTCTCTATGCCCTTCTACATACTGCTTCCTAATCAATCATTCCAATAAGCTTCTAACCTAATATGCCACTTGAGATATGGATTGTCCTTCACGGATAAAAATTCTGCCATTGCTGATATTACCATATATATCTATCAGCTGTTAACCTATCTTCCATGTGTTCTCATATGTGCTTAAAGATAAAATTAGAGTCTGCCTAACAGTCCTCAAGAAACAGAAAACCTAAAATGCAAAGAAGGAAAAATAATCTGCAAGCTTAGCAGAAGCCATTATCATGGGATCTGTGAACTTTTAAAATATGTATATTTTTGCACATATGCATATATTGGTATATGTGGGTGTATTTCAATGACTATTGCAACATAACCAATTTTTCTTTGTAATATGATAGATTTTGTTTTGTGCATTTAAAAACATTCTGGGAAGGGGGTCTCTGTGCTTCACCAAACTGCCAAGCAGGGCCATGATACCAAAAAAAGGCCAAGAAACTTATTTCTTCCCATTTACCTAATACTCTTGTCCTTAATAAGAACAGCTTCCTCCTCTGTAAAATGGGCACAATAAGAGACCCTACACTAGGGTTGATGTGAGGATCAAATGAGGTAGTATTTACCCAGTGCCTGGCACGTAGTAGTATTCTTATATAAAAGCTAGTTAATTATTATCATTATTATTTACTGTCCCTCAAGCTAGAGTCTCTCTTCCTTTTTCCATACATCGCAAGATTGCATAGTCTATATACCACCTACCCCCTTCTTAACCCCTGAAATGCACATGGGGTGCCAGCAAGAGCATGGTGAAGATTCATGGAACTGAAGAGTTACAGAGGCTGACTGATCCCACAAGAGAGCTAAGGGGCTAGGATATGAGATGAATAAAGGACCTAGAAGTCACAATAAGAGCAAATTAGATAGCAGTGATATAATGAAGCTCATGCTGGAATGAGGTTATTTGGGTTTAATTTTTTTTGCTTTTTGCTAAGGTAACTGAGGTTAAGTGACCTGCCCAGGATCACACAGCTAGGGAATGTTAAGTGTCTGAGACCAGATTTGAACTCAGGTCCTCGTTATTTGGGTTTTATATCTTAGCAGATGGAGCCAAGTACAAGGAACAATAAGGCCCAACATGAAGTCAGGAAACAACCCCAAAATCTAGGGCAGTTACCATGAAGGAAAGCAGGCAATGAGTTTTAGTGGGAAATGTGTGTGTGTGTGTGTGTGTGTGTGTGTGTGTGTGAATGTAATGATCAACCATGATTCTAACAAATCAATGATGAAGAATGATACTCTTGGGAGAGAGATGGGAGAGAGAATTTGGAACTCAAATATTTTTAAAGAAATGCTAAAAAAAACCTTTTTATATAAAATTGGGAAATATTTATTAAAATAAATAAAATATGCATTTTTAAAAGACAAAAAGAAAATAATATTCTTTTCCTGAAGGAGAGGTGATGGACCAACATGTAGAATAATTACATACATATATAATTATAATATAATATCACATGTATATTATATTATAATATATAAACTATATAAATAATTAGACATGGTCAATGCAGTAATTTGTTCTGCCTAACTATACTTATTTGTTACAAGTGTTGGTTTTTTTTTTTTTTTCTATTTGGGGTTTGGGAAAGTGGGAAGGAAAAAATTAAATACATGACAACTGAAAATTTTAAGTAAAAAAAGTGCCCTGTAATTACAAATATTATATAAATAAATATAAACTATTATTATGGAAGGATAACTAGGTGGCAGGCCTGGAGTCAAGAAGACTCGAGTTCAAAGCCATCAGACACTAGCTATGGGGCACTGGGCAAGTTACTTAATGTATGTAGCCTTCAGTTTCCTCATCTGTAAAATAAGCTATCAAAGGAAATGGCAAACCACTCTGATATCTGCCAAGAAAACCCCAAATGGAGTCACAAAGAGTTAGATATGATTGAAAAACATTATTAATGGAAGAATCATCTTGTTTGGATATTCAAGTTTTGAAGGGTAAAAACAAGGAATGGAATAGAAGAGGACTTTGAGTTACAAGTTGACATCAATGAGGAAAATAATGAAAATCCTTTATTAAAAGTTAATGAGCGGGGAAGATGGCATGGAAGTGATTTAATTGAATGGTATGGACTTCCAAAAAAAAAAAAGGCACCTGAGTGATGGTGGTAAGATCATCAGTCTGAAATGGTAATAAGAAGTATGGCAAAACTCTCTCCTTGCCCTACAAACTAGGAACAGGCCTCAATTGTAAAAGCAGGAAAAACAAAAGTTTCAGTTAATTAAACAAGAAAAGTAGGAGTGCCCAGGAAAAAGGTGGAAGATGTAGGAGAATTTTAGAAAAACTCTCCTTTAGGGGATTCAGTGAAAAGGATTTAGGAGATAAGAGAATCACTTAAGAGTCAGATAAGAGGAGTGGGGGAAGGGACCTAAGTGGTCTTGCATCAATTCTAGAATCAAAAAGCCCTGAGTTCAAATCCAATCTCAAACAATAATTGTGTGACACTGGGCAAGTCATTTAACCCCATTTCTTAAAAAACAAAAAACAAAACAAAACAAAAAAACCCCAATAAGGGTAAGAGTATAGAAGGAAAAAATCAAAGAGGGATTTTGTTTCTAAGATGGTCCCTCGGTTTACATCAGTTTTCTCTCATCTGTAAAAGGAGGGATAATTAAATAGCACCCACTTCCCAGTGTTGTCATGAGGATCAAATGAGACAATATTTGTTATGTGCTTGGCATAGTGCCTGGCACAAAATAAGCACTATGCAAATGTTAGTTATTATTATTAAGGTCAAAAGAACGTGGTTACTGAAGGAGTTTGTTGCCATACTGAATGTGGTATCATAATAATAATAATAAACAGGCTATTGGCCCATAACCAGTGAAAAAAAAATAAGGTCTTCCAAAACTCCTGGAGCAGTTTTAAGCTTTTAATCTTCTAGGACACCCTGTATATAGATTGAAACCTTCTGAATAGAGAAAAATGCCAACTCAAGAAAATGCCACAAATACCTGTTGAGTTTTTATTTAATGTTTACCTTTAACACCATGTGAATTTAAAAGAATTAGGCAAACTTACCCAACAAAGCAGCCACAATGCCTACTAATCCTGTCCCAGCTCCTAGCTCAACTGCAGAACAGCCTTGAAGATTGAAAGTTCCCATCTCCAAATAAGTACAGAGAACAATAGCCTAGTCAAACCAGAAGACAAATTAAGAGACATACTATGTGCATACACATTCACAAGGGAGCCACCCCACATCACACTGTTTTTAGGATTGCAGAGAATATTTCAAATTTGAATGGGGACTTTGGCTAAAAAAAAATCCATTTAAAAAAAAATTAGCAGAAGTCAAAGAAAAGAGGAAAAAAAGAATAAAGTAAAAAGTACACAGCAAAGAACAAATCTATAAGGAAGCAAAAATAGTACTGAACACAATGTATAATATTTATTATATAGATTTTCTTGAAATAGAAATTTGTTTTATATTTTGAAGTTTTTCTTGTGTGTGCACAACAATGTCTTTCGTTTTCTATTTTGTATTTAAATTTAAAGTTTTAAATAAATTTAAATAAATTTTTGAAAAGAAAAAAATGAGAATGGTTGGCCAATGAGTTTGGGTTCAAATTTTATTGCTAACTTGTTATATAATGTACTCTCTGGAAGATCTTTATCTTGCTGGGCCTTATAGGCTTATCCTTAAAATGTAAATAAAAGACTTGAGTACCAAGTCTTTTCATTCTCAATCTCTAGGCAAGTTTTGGGTCCTTTGACTGTTTTTAATAAAATACAGAAGTAATAAAATACGAACCGCATCCCATACAACGGCTGCCACACCCAGCTGCTTCCAATCCTGCTTGATCTGGATGGTGTGATTCACAAACGTATAGGTGGTCAGAGGTTTATAGAACTTCTGTATCCCTAATCCTTCAGAGTCATATGGAACCAGTGCCATTTTGTCTTTAGTCCATCCAGAGGATTTGCCTTTAATCTGTTATGAAAGAGAATCCTGTGAAAAACTCTATCCTGGGGGAATGAACTTTCAAACCCAAAATGAGTGGATAGTAGAAGATGAAGAAAGGAGAAAGAAGGAGGAGGAAGAAGAGGGAAAAAAAAAAGAAGAAGAGGCAGCCAGATGAAACAATGGATAGAGCACAGACTCCTGGAGTCAGGAGGAGCTGAGTTCAAATTCAGTCTCAGACATTTAGCACTAGTTGGGTGATCCTAGACAAGTCATTTAATCCCAATTGCTTCACACAAAAAAAAAAATAAAATAAAAATTAAGAGTCATAGATTGTAAGGTCTATTTCTGGTTTGAAAGCTATGCAAAGAGAGGGAAAGGCAAGTAGTCTGCAACATATGGCTCTTTTTCCCCCTAACAATCCAACTGGAATCCTTCTAGGCTCAAGAAAATTTCTCCAAGTTAGCCAATGGCCTCAAGTTCCCTTTTTTTTTTTTATTTTTGTTTTTTTTTTAGTCCCCTCTAATTTTAAATCTATCATCCTCAAAATCTAATTATTTTCCTATTCACTTTATTTTTCTATTTTCTTTTAAATGTCTTGATACTTTTACCTTTTTAAAATCATAATACTTTCCAGTGTCTCCTCATGCCTAGAACAATTCTTGTAATAAATTAAATATGGACAAATGAAATAATTCATCATATTTTATCCCCTTCTGAAAATATCTATGCTTCATTTTCCCATTGGAGAGACAAAGTGGCCTGGAGGACCCAGAGTGGGTCTTGGAGCCTCCACCCCGGCACATACAGGCTGTGGGATCCTGGGGAAGTCTTAGTGTTCTAGGCCAGTGGTCAAACTCAATTATAAAAATGCCACTAATTTTGGAGAACAGAAATCCCTGCTGGCTGCCTACTGACTTTCAAAATGGAATGTTGCCTATGTTTTATTGTATTTTTATTTATTTTGTTAAGTATTCCTCATAATTAGGAATGGCAATTATACTAATTGTTAAATTCGAGGGTTTGGGTAGGAAGACAAAGCCATGTGATTGGTGATTTTAGATAAATTGACCCAAGTTTAAAAATGCACTAAGTATGTTTGCTGTAAAAAAAAAAAAAAAAAAAAAATACAGTTAATGTAATGGAATATTTACAGTTGTTAAGAAATGGAACAGACAGCATCAAAGAAACCTGGGAAGATTTGTATGAATTGATGTAGAATGAAGTGAGCAGAACCAGAACAACCATCTACATTAGGACAGCATCATTTCGAATATAAAGTACTCTCTAAGGCTTAGGAACTAGTATCAATAACCAGCTAGCCCATTCTGGGGCCCACTAACCAACCGCCTGCAGAACGAAGAGCTCAGGGTGCAGAGTAAGACGTTTCTGGGCCGGAATTAGTTTTGCTTGATTATGTATATTTGTGGTGGGGAAAGAGGGGATGAGACAAGGGCTGTTTTACAGGCCTTGTTGCCCCCCTCCCCCCAAGCAGAACTCTTAGGGTTTGGGAGGGCCCCAAAGTGGGTCACCCCCTTTACTGCCCGGAAGAAGGCTGCGCCTCTCCCCTTCCCCCTCCTCCCCCCCGGGGCTCCACATCCCCTCTCGCCAGGCTCTTCCCCACGTCGAGTGCTCTCAGGACAGTACCCCTCCCGTGAGCACCTCCTCAAAGAAAATCGTGGGAACCCAGGAGGGGGAGAGGGCGCAAGCGGAGGGTGCAGGAGCCCAACTCCGGGGTAGAATTCAGAGCGCAGAGCACGGAACCCCAACCACGCTCCGGCTAGGAAGCAACGGTTACAGTTCAAGCATGGGTCCCTGGGTGCAAGGGCTGGGTTTAAAAAGGAAGCCCCGGAAGCAAGGGACCAGACTAAAGCGAAGCACGCCGCCCCGGTCCAAGGGTAGGAGCTGAAGTCAAGCTTGGGGCCCCGGGTGCAAGAGCTGGGAGCCAGCCTGAGGCCCCGGGTGCAAGGGCTGGGGGCCAGCCTGAGGCC
>JAJPUD010000981.1:91348-120849 GCA_023553655.1 Myrmecobius fasciatus
GGCCCCGGGTGCAAGGGCTGGGGGCCAGCCTGAGGCCCCGGGTGCAAACTGGACTTAGGCATGAAGCCCCGGGGGAACGGGCCGGGATTTGACCTGGGCAGGGGGCAAGCATGCGGCCAGTAAAGGACGAGGCTGAGCTCAAGCACGCCGCCCAGGTCCAAGGCAAGGGGCACCAGATGCAAGGAGAGAAGGCCGGGGAGCTGCCTCGGCGCCCCGCTTTCCTTACCAGAGTCTCAGGCAGCCGGCTTGCTTGTTTTCCCCGCCTCCCGAGGCTGACGGTATTAGCGAGGTCTGCCTTAAAGGGCCAGGAACCCGGGAGGAGTCACGTGGATTGCGGGAGATGGGGCCCGCGGAGGGTGGCAGCTCTTGCAAGTCAGAAGAGTCAGACCACCCCACTTCTAATTTAGAGACTCATCCACACAAATGAGGTCTGCTTGGCCGCCCACCCACCCATCAGAATGGTGGGCAGGGGCTGTGTCGTCTGTGCTTTGTGGTTCGGGGCCCTGCCGAGAATGCCCTAAATAAATGCTAATCGATTAATGCGCTCGTGAACCCGCGATCGTTGTCACTGTTGTGAAGGCTCCCTTCACTTCACTTTTATTCCTTTCACATGAGTTGAACAAGAACAGTGTGTACCCGACTTCAAACATCAACAGTTTTGAAAGTCTGGAACTCTCTGATCAATGCAACGGCCAATCTGAAGTCCAGAGGACTGAGAGAGGGGATGGATCAAACGCACAGAATGAGGAGCCCTAGTTTTTACACACACACACACACACACACACACACACACACACACACACATTTTATGCATATAATATACACATAAATTTTCCCCAATTCCATGTTAAAGAAAGGTTTTTAAAGCTTTCAACTCCAAATTCTATCCTTCCTTTCCCTCTTTGTCCCCTACAGTAAGCGTTCAGATATAGATTAGGCATGTGCAATCCTGTACAACATTTCCATATTAGCATTTTGCAAGAGAAGGTTTAAATGAAAGAAAATGAAAATAGCACATTTTAGTCTGAATTCAAAATATCATGGATCATTCATTGTATTGCTGGGAATAGCTGTCATAATTCTTCATCCTATAATCTTGGAGTTACTGTATACAGTGATTTCCTGGTTCTGCTCACTTCACTTTGCATCAGTTTGTGTAAGTCTATCCAGGTTTTTCTGAAGTCATCCTGCCTGTCATTTTTTATGGTGTGATACAATCATATACCACATATATGAAGATAATGGAATATTATTGTTCTATAAAAATTGATGGACAGGCTGATTTTAGAAAGGCCTGGAAAGATGCTGAGTGAAACAAACAGAACCAAGAATACATTGTACACAGTAACAGCAAGATAGTGTGATCAACTTTGAAGGACTTGGTTCTTCTCAGTGGTTCAGTGATCCAAAGAAGTACCAATAAACTTTGGACAGAAAATGCCATCTGCTTGGCTAAAATGACAGGAAAAGATAAAGACAAATGTTGGAGGGGATGTGGGAAAACTGGGACACTGATACATTGTTGGTGGAACTGGGAACGGATCCAACCATTCTGGAGAGTAATTTGGAGCTATGCTCAAAAAGTTATCAAACTGTGCATACCCTTTGACCCAGCAGTGTTTCTACTGGGCCTATATCCCAAAGAGATCTTAAAGGAAGGAAAGGGCCCCACATGTGCAAGAATGTTTGTGGCAGCCCTTCTTCTAATGGCTAGAAACTGGAAACTGAATGGATGCCCATCAGTTGGAGAGTGGCTGAATAAATTATGGTATATGAATGTTATGGATATTATTGTTCTGTAAGAAACAACCAACAGGTACCAGATCTAAAACTATATTATAAAGCAGCGGTCATCAAAACCGTTTGGTACTGGTTAAGAAATAGAGCAGTGGATCAGTGGCACAGGATAGGATATCAGGACAATCTAGGCAATAACCTTAACAATCTAGTATTCGATAAACCCAAAGACCCCAGCTTTTGGGATAAATACTCACTATTCGGCAAAAACTGCTGGGAAAATTGGAAACTGGTGTGGAAGAAATTAGGGCTTGACCCATACCTAACACCACATACCAAGATAAGATCTAAATGGGTTCATGATCTAGATATAAAGAGGGACTTTGTAAGCAAGTTAGAGGAACGTAATATAGTTTATCTCTCAGACCTGTGGAGATGGAATAAATTTATGTCCAAAGAAGACCTGGAACTCCTAAGTGAACACCAGATGGATAATTTTGATTATCTTAAGTTAAAAAGTTTCTGTACAAACAAAACAAATGCAGACAAGATTAGGAGGGAAGCATCAAATTGGGAAATCATCTTTACATTTAATGGTTCTGATAAAGGCCTCATTTCTAAAATATATAGAGAATTGTCTCATATATATAAGAATTCAAGCCACTCTTCAATAGATAAGTGGTCAAGGGATATGAACAGACAATTTTCATATGATGAAGTTAAAACCATCTCTAGTCATATGAAAAGTTGCTCCAAATCACTATTGATCAGAGAAATGCAAATTAAGACAACTCTGAGGTACCACTACACACCTGTGAGATTGGCTAAAATGACAGGAAAAGATAATGATGAATGTTGGAGGGGATGTGGAAAAACTGGGACACTAATACATTGTTGGTGGAACTGTGAACGGATCCAACCATTCTGGAGAGCAATTTGGAGCTATGCTCAAAAAGTTGTCAAACTGTGCATACCCTTTGACCCAGCAGTGTTTCTATTGGGCCTATATCCCAAAGAGATCTTAAGAGGAGGGAAAGGGACCCACATGTGCAAAAATGTTTGTGGCAGCCCTTTTTGTAGTGGCTAGAAAATGGAAACTGAATGGATGCCCATCAATTGGAGAGTGGCTGAATAAATTATGGTATATGAATGTTATGGAATATTATTGTTCTATAAGAAACGACCAGCAGGATGATTTCAGAGAGGCCGGGAGAGACTTGCATGAACTGATGCCGAGTGAAATGAGCAGAACCAGGAGATCATTATACACGGCAACAACAATACTATATGATGATCAATTCTGATGGACATGGCTCTCTGCAACAAAGAATTGTCTCAAACCAGTTCCAATTGTTCAGTGAAGAAAGCCATATACACCCAGAGAGAGGGATATGAAATGTGGACCACAACATAACATTTTCATGCTCTCTATTTATGTTTGCTTGCATTGTGTTTCCTTTCTCTGATTTTCTTTTTTTTTTCTTTTTTTTCTTGTAGATAGGATTTTTCTTGCACAACTTGTCAAGTATTTTAACATTAATAACATGTAGTGGACTTCCTGCCATCTAGGGGAGGGGACGGGACTGGGGGTAAAATTTGTAATGGAAAGCTTTGTAAAGATCAATGTTGGGGAACTACCCATACATATGTTATACAAATAAAAAGCTTTAATAAAAAAATTAAAAAAAAAAAAGCTATTGGGCAGTAAGGAAAAAAAAAAAAAAGAAACAACCAGCAGGACGATTTCAGAGAGGCCTGGAGAGACTTGCATGAACTGATGCTGAGTGAAATGAGCAGAACCAGGAGATCATTATACACAGCAACAACGACTATATGATGATCAATTCTGATGGACATGGCTCTCTTTCAACAATGAAATATCTCAAACCACTTCCAATTGTTCAGTGAAGAAGAAAGCCATATACACCCAGAGAGAGAGATATGAAATGTGGACCACAACACAACATTTTCATGCTCTCGATTGATGTTTGCTTGCATTGTGTTTCCTTTCTCTGATTTTTTTTCTTGTAGATACGATTTTTCTTGCACAACAATGATAAGTGTGGAAATATGTATACATATATTTGATTTGTCAAGTATTTTAACATAATTACGATGTAGTGGATTTCCTGCTATCTAGGGGAGGGGTGGGGAATGGGGGGGAAAATTTGTAACAGAAAGCTTTGTAAGGGTCAATGTTGAAGAATTACCCATACATATGTTTTGCTAATAAGTTTTAATATAAATAAATGAATAAATATAAAGACGGACCTAAAAAAAAAAAAGAAAGAAAAAAAAATGCCATCTGCATCCAGAAAAAGAACTAGGGAGACTGAATGCAAATTAACACATGCTATGTTCACTTCTTTTTGATTTTTTTATCTCTCCCGTGATTTTCCCTTTTTGCTCTTTAAGTTTTCTCTCCCAACATGATTCATAAAACAATGTGTGTTAAGAATAAATAAAAAACAAAAAACAACCATATACTACATCATGTTTAATCATTCCCCAATTGATGGGCATCCCTTGGATTAACAATTCTTAGCCACCACAAAAAGAGCTGTTACAAATATCTTTATACAAATAGGTCCTGTTTGAAGCCCCAGTTTTTTGAACAAGGCCAATAGGGGAATTTGTTTTTCTTGACTAGGCATTTTTATTATAAAAGATTGTTTTTCTTTCCCACTAATGGGATGGGAGTGGGAGGGAGAGAAAATAAATGCTTAATTGAAATAAAAATTATGTTTTTAAAGAGATTGCTGTAAATGCTTCATAAAGGCTATACCCAACAGTCTTTGGATCTTTCTATGAGTTTGAAAAAAATTTTGGGCACTCAACCTCAGCCCTAGGGTTGTCCAAAATTTTGATAGAGCCTTCATTAAGCACTGACTATGCTGAAAATACAACTACAAGCAAGATAGTTCCCACCTTCAAAGAGCTTGCATTTTAATGGGGGACTATAAGACCTACAAGGGAGCTAGAGAGGAATATAGACAGCCAACAGATGAGGAGAAAAGGCCAGGCTTAAGTGTGATGAAGCTTGGTTAAAGTTCTTCATAAAAATCTAAATAAAAATAAAAAATATGATTTTTAAGAAAGGAGGGTTTCAGGACAGAGAAAGATTTCTGGGATCACAATAGGACAGATGAGAAGGAACAAGAGGAGGAAGAGGAGGAGGAGGAGGAAAAGGAAAGAGAGAGACAGAGAAAGAGAAAGGTCAAATCCCTAGTCTCCTCTACTGAAAACTGGAAATAGAAAAGTAATGTATTTTTTAAAAAGATATACCCTGCCATTAAGGATCTCATATATAGTAATGGAGATTTGTAAAATATACAAAAATAAGCAGGCAGAGATGTGGAGGGAGTTAGTACCAGCCATGAGAGAATGTTGGGTGCCAGTAACTAAAATACAAGTGTAATAACCTTTCCCTCTCCACCCCCCAAAAGCCAGTCCTGCAGAAGCCATAGCTACAGTTTCTATAGCTTTAAAAGCCAAATGGAATGTTTAGGATCTGGCAGTCCAGGCTGGCAGTTTCTGAGAAACTGAGAAGAGAGTGAGATAGTTTAAAAGAAACTCTGGAAAGAACAAAAGAAATAGGGCAAGGAAAACTTTCTCAGGAGAACTTTCTTAACTATTTTTAAGCACTTTTATAAAGAGAATTTTATCTTGAATGAGACTGTTTAGATTAAAAGCTTGTAGGAAATTGGAGGAACTGTTCTCTTGTCACAGCCAAAGAAAAGCTGGAGAAGACAGAAAGAGCTTGAAAAGGATTTCTCTCTTGATGAAATTGTTTTAATCCTTATTTTAAGAAAAGTGTAGAGAAAATTCTTTCAAAGAGACTTCATTTATTTCTTCTTAACGAACTAAATATTTGGGAATATGTTCTTAAAGTGATATGCCATTACTGTGAGTGTGAGGCGGAGGTGTTTAAATTGTTAAATTTTCAGCATGAGCACTTTCACCTTGGTAACTGGCAAAATCCACAAGTTAGGACGTGATGGTTTTGTTCAGTGTCTAGACTTAAGAAAATGATGAAGAAAATGTTAGCTGAGATTAAATTTTAAAATGTATGTACATTTTTGAGGACTGGTTATTAAACAAAGACCTCTGGTTTGATGTGACCTCGGTTGTCATTATTTTCAAAGCTGAAATTTTGCAAATATTTAATGATATCTTTATTATTGATTTCATTGTTAACAAATTGTATGCTCAGTAACTTTAACATTTAAGAGAGAAACCAATTTACTATATATAGATATGAGTAATTACTATTGAGAAAAGGTTTCTCCAATTTATTAAATTAATGAATGGGGGAAGGACTTACTCATTAAGCCTTTGATAAAAAGCCCCAACTTTTATAACAGCAAAATGTAAAATACAAAACCAAATATTGTTCCTGCCCTCCTGAAGTTTAGTTCTAATGGGGGAGACAATTCACATAGAGGATTTAGTAATGGGAAGGGACATTTTGGTTTGGAAAGTTACAAGATGTTGAGTGGAGCAATTGATACATAGATTGACATACTCTATCAAGTGGCAGAATTGATTTATGCCTGATTCTAGAACCACAGAGGAGAAAGGCGTGGCTTATGTTTCAGGCAGACAATTAGCTAGGCTGTGGAAGAGATGGCCACAGGCAGGAGAGTGGAAGGAAGCATGGTAGCTGGGGATTTCCTGAAATATTGGTCTGGGAGAGTCTGACACCAATCAATACAGTGGGGTTTCAGAGCATAAGTATTTCCAAGTAGCAAAAAGGTTGTTGAGGTCAGATAGGACATAGTAAAATGAAGCAAAATGAACTGGTGAAGGCACTGAGCTTAGCTAATTGAGAGATATTAATGAATTAATTTATTTAAATAATTTTAATTAATTCATGAGGAAATAGGCAAACCTGTACCTGTATTGCCCCAGAACTCAGGGTGGTGAGAATGAATATAACAAGTTAAGTTGTAGGCTGAGGGTTGATTGACCATGAAATGAGGTTGTTTGTGATCAATGAAATCAGATAGAGCCTGGACATCATCATATACAGTAGACAGACTAGAGTTTAGAAGTAATTAAAGACTCAAGTGGAGCCTTGTGAAGAATGCAGGAGATTCCCTGAGAATGTTCTCTGTCTGCTCAGCTCAATGGGAAGGAACAAAATGGAGGAGAAAGAAGCTAAGTGTATCAGCAATCCATCAAGGGCTACAGCTTATCCATTTAATGGAGAATGCTTCTCTGAGTGGAGTAATTCGACCTTTGAAGAGAGAAGAAAAGATCTAAAAGGGTACTGATATAGGGAATCATAGAAGGGAAGAATGAAAGCATTAACCCTCCAACCACTATGGGAGAAAAAGCTTCCCTGCAAACTACTACCCCAGTATCTGTCTTCCCCTTCAAGCCCTTCACCATCCTAACTTAGCAAGTAGATATTGTAGGCTTCAGGAGAGAAGGTTTGAACCACAACTGTGATAAGGGTTAACTAGATTGGCCTAGTATGGTTAAATAGCATTAAAAAAATGACCATAGAATCCTAGATTTAGAGCCATAAGATTCGCTTTCTCATCACCAATGGCTGACCAACTGCCAACCAACTGCCAGCATCCTGGGAAGCAATCCTTACCAACATGGGACTTGGCAACTGCTTCTGGGGATGTTGTAACCATAGCTACTGAAGATCCAGAAAAGGGAGCTCTTATCATCAAAGACTGGCACTGAAGAATGGTTCTATATCAGAGACTGATGTTATTTTATTAGTGGAAATAACTTTAAAGAAGAAGTATTAGCATCTACTTTGCATCCTAAGGCTCATGGGACTAAAATTGCTATGCATTATTTCACCCATTAGAATGAGATCTCCTTGAAAGCAGGAACTATTCTACTTTCTACTGGTATCTTCAGTGCTTTGCCCACAGTAAATACTTTTTTATTTATTGTCACACATGTAATGACTAAGTCAGAATTCAAACATATCTTCCCATTTTAAATCTAGTACTCTTTCTAATTTACAACATAACTTTAACACATTCTAAGCCATATATCCATGGGAAAGATTCATAGCAACAGCAGTGAAATACCAGCATTATAGAATGCACCAGTTTAAAATAGATGGGAAAAGTGGATGTAAATCAAAATTATTAGATCAGTGAAATCTTCCAAATGCTCACCCTAGCTCCCCTCACAGATGAATGGCTTATATTACAGTAAGGCTATAACTATGGTGCCCACCTCACATGTCTAGCCAGGGGATTTAAGCAATTAAAGAGAATTAACTAATGTTCTCAAAGCCCCAGGAGTTTTGTATCTGTTACTTCATAAGGAGCACCTGGGGCACTTTCCCTCACAGGTGAGTTCAGAAAAACTATTCCAGAGTTGAAGCACTTTACAAGTCAAAAGCTCTTCAAGGATATAGCTCACAAGCCCCCATCAATGTATTTCCTTTTGCCAGCCCACAGAATATGTTAGTTCAAAACAAAAGTCATTTAATCAAACAATATGTCAAAAAAAAAGCAGCAAGGAAAAGTCATAGTTTCTACCCTCACTTTTGAATAGGAAGTATAGTTTTCTCTACAGATATGTATGTATGTATGTATGTATGTATGCACACAAAATCATATATGTCCCAGAAGAGAGATGAGATGTTATGTAACAAAACTAAAAAATAAGAGATCATTGGATAGCTGAAGTGTTGTACTGGTAAGTCTCCAATACCCTGGAAGACATTGGATTTATCCAAGGACATGAGTTATAGTATTGCAAGATGAGAAGAATGTGTTGCACTCAGCACCAGTGCATAGGGAATACTCATACCAATAAAATTATAATCTATCCAAATACTCTGTGTTTGTATATGTGTGTGTGCATATAGAAATTGATGGTTGTCAATAATATCATTCCAGCTTTATAGGTAAGGAGACTGAAACATAGGAAGCTTAAAAACACCCAGAATTAAAAAGATATTATCAAAAGAAGCTGAGTCAAGGGGCTCCCCTAATTCCAAGCACTGCATTCATTCACAGGGAAGATTGTGAGTGAGGAGCCCGAGGAAAAGTCAGTAGAAAAAAAAAGTAGTAACTGTTTTAGGTTATGGCTTCATGACATATACTTTGGCTGCTCAAGGACCCTTTTTTGCTTGTTTGTTTTCCCTTACATTCTGAATACTTGAGGATGCTAAATTGTTGTTTGTCCTTTTTCAGAAAGGACCAGTGACATGACAGGGTAACGTCTTGACTTGTGCTTCAGTGAATTTGAGTGAGGGAGACTTGCACTAAATTCATCAGTCCCACTTTCTCTTCCAAGTCTAGTGGTGAGACAAAATCAGGAGGACTGGCAATGGTCCAGGATGCAGTGAACAACTTTGGCATTTTTGATGTCTGAGCAAGCTCTCAGCAGTTAACAGCTCCTGCTTCAGCTGCCTTCATGGCAACTGAAACAAATTGTTCTCATCCGCCCATTTTGCAGCAGAAGTCTTCGTATGCTTGGAATAGATGCTCCTCCCAAACTCACCAATGGGTTTGAGGCTCACTGGTTACCTTCGATCTGGGTTAGCCCATCTGCTGAAAGTTTTACCCGGGGTGGTCCCTGCACATGCTACAGTTTCTTGGAGTCACAGGTGAGATTTGAGTGCCAGATGGACACCAAAAGTGGATGAACAGCCGTGAAAAGGTCTTGACAGGCCCTCACATCAGAGATCTGGTCCTCCTTGATAACTCCATCCACTCCAGGTTGCCAAATAAGGGTCCTCTAGATAAGGGAGATGTTGCTAGGTTTCGAGATCCAAAGGTGCCATTCTGTATCCTGGAATGTGCTGATATTTAACAAATAGATCTGGGGATGGGGTAAGGATATATACAAGGCACACTTTTAAGTTTAACCTGCATTATTAACATTTTCCCACCACTTTCCTAAGCCCAGACATTCAACAAAAGGTCTGATTTATAGCATTTGCCAATTTCCAGGATATACTGGAAACTTAACAATCAACTCTCCCAAGCCACTATGTACCTGAAAGAAATATCTGGAGAAGCCAATATAAAGCTTATTCTAATGTCTACCTTAGCTTAAAAAGGCCAAAATCCCCCACTGCACCCAAGTCTGTCCTCACTTGTTCTGATCTGTGTCTGGCCACTGGACCCAGATGGCTCTGGAGGGGAAAGTGAGACAGGTGACCCTACACAGCCCTCCCTCACTTAAATACAGTTCACTTGTATGTCATGACATCACCTTCCTGATATGATCCTCTTCAAGAACAAAGGACAAAGAACAACAATCCTAACGTCCCAAATGCCTTCATGTCCCTCAAACATCACACTGTACAGCTGAAAAACAAAGAAAGAAAGGATGCTGGAGAAAAAGCATCGATCCACAATCTACAAGATAGACCAAGAGGAAAGTTGAGGAATAGGACTAGGATACAACACTCTGCACATAAGACTATTTGGCCAGGGCAGGTGAGTAGATTAGAGTTTAATCTCTTTTTCCTCTGTTTCCTTCTTCCTTTCCTCCCTTCCTCCCTCTCTCTTTCTTTTTTTTTCTTTGTTTCTATTTTTTTCTTTCTTTCTTCTTTATTTCTTTCCTCTCTTCTCTATTGCTTTCCTTCCCTCCTTCCCTCCCTCCCTTCCTTTTCCTTTCCTTCCTTCTTTCTTTTTTTTCTTTTATCTTCTCCTTTTATTTCAACCTTCTCTCTTTTGACTATATTTTTGTTATTAATTTTAAAAAATTAACTAAAAATAATATGGCAAAAATAAAACAAAAACCCTAGAACAGTTAAACAACATAAAAAAGTTGTTGTGAATGATTTTATATGCAGCTACCCATTGTCAATAAAAATGAATTCATATTTGTAGAATCTGAAATCCTTTATGGTTTAAAAGGTCTCTTTATAACCCTATAAAGCAGGTAGTCCAAGTATTATTTATTCCCTATCTTAAAAATGTGGAAACTAAGGCTTGGAGAGATTAAGTGATTTCTCTATGATCACATGATAGTGTTTGAGGAGGATTCAAATGCTAGCCTGCTGGTTTTAGATCCCTCTATTCACCCCACCATGCTGCCTGTCATTATTACTGACTGTTAAGAAAAGATATGAAGACCATCTTCCTGGGCTTAACAAGTTAGCATCAGTATTGTTCATTACATTTACTGTAAATCTAGATGCTGTTTAATGTCTTCTTCCTTTACATAGGTGAAACCATTAATGTGCATTGTTCTTTTGGACCTGCTTTTTGTCTCCATGTCATTTCAGATCTTGTTTTTTCTTCCTTCCTTCCTTTTTTCCTTGATTTGTCTTCCTTCCTTCCTTTTTTCCTTGATTTGTCTTCCTTCTTTCCTTTCTCTCTTTCTTTTTTTTCTCTTCCTTCTTTTCTTCTTTCCTCTCTCCCTTCCTTTCTCCCTTTTTTCTTCTTTCCTCTCTTCCTTTTTTCCTTCCTTTCCTTCTTCCTCCCCACCTCTCTTTCTTCCCTTTTTTTGTTATTTTGTATTTCTTATAACTCAATAATATTCCATAGTATTCATATTGTGTTTTCTAGCTATTTTCTTTTTTCTTCTACATTTTCTTTTTCCCCTTCCTTCTGTCTTGCATTGTCTTCCTTTTTATGTAATCTCTCCCCTTTTTTTGAGCTAGAAGAGAGCCCCCACAGTGTTCCAATCTCTAATTTAGTAAATGAAGACAATGTAGACAGTGACTTTGCCAAAGATAGTTTTAGTAGTGAGCTTGAACTTGAACTCAGGCCTCCTGAGTCAAGTTCTCTTTCCCTTGCATCAAATTTCCAATGCTGTTCATTATATTCCGCATTGTGTTATATTACAATATCTTCATTACTCATGAAACCTTTGGGATGTTGTAATGAAAAAGACCTACATTTAGAACCAGAATATCTGTTGACTTGGCTATAGATCAGTTGGGTGACCTCATGTTAGGCACTCAACCTCACCAGCCTTAGCATCCTCATCTGGAAAATGAGAGTATTGGGTAGAAAGCTCCTTCTCTCCCCCTTTACCCAAATCCTCAGATCCTCATGCTACTATTATCAGCAAGATAATCATGGTTTCTTATGTGACCCTTTTCTTTTGCATTTCCCCCTTGATTCCCTTTATTCTTTTCCTTTTTTGTTCTTGCCTCAACAACATATCATTGCCTGTCTTTTGGGCTGCCTTTTCTTCATTCTCTTGTCTCTACATTCATTCTCTTAGTAAGCTCACCCACAATCATGGTACCAAATTTATCCACACCAGTTGTTAACTGATCCAACCATTCTGGAGAGTAATTTGGAACTGTGCGCAAAAGGCAATCAAACTATGTATACATATATTCGTTTTGTCAAGTATTTTAACATAATTAATATGTAGTGGATATCCTGCCATCTAGGGGAGGGGTGGGGAATAGGGGGGGGGAAATTTGTAACAGAAAGCTTTGTAAGGGTTAATGTTTAGGAATTACCCATACATATGTTTTGCAAATAAAAATAAATAAATAAATCAAAAGGCAATCAAACTGTGCATACCCTTTAATCCAGCAATACCACCACTAGGCCTGTACCCCAAAGAGATCATTAAAAAGGGAAAAGGACCCAAACATATAAAAATACTTACAGCAGTTCATTTTGTAGTCACAGAGAATTGGACGTTGAGGGATGGTTCAATGGACATTGGGGAATGGCTGAACAAGCTGTAGTATATGGTTGTAATGGAATATCATTGTGCTGTAAGAAATGAGAAGCAGGATGATTTCAGAAAGACCTGGTTAAGATTTACATGAAATGATGTTTAGTGAAGTGAGCAGAACCAGAACATTGTACACAGTAACAGCAACATTGTATGATGATCAACTAAAATAGACTTAATTCTTTTTTTTTTTTTTTTTTAGCAATGCAGTGATCCAAGACAATTCCAAGAGATTTGTGATGGAAAATGCTATTCACATCCAGAGAAAAAACTGATGGAGTCTGAAGGCAGATCAAAGTAAACTACTTATAATTTTTTTTTGTTTTTAATTTTTTAAAATTTTCTTGTGGTTTTTCCCTTTTGTTCTGAGTTTTCGTTCACAGCATGCTTAATGTAAAAATATATTTAACATGATTACACATGTATAACATATATCAGATTGCTTGCTGCCTTGGGGAGAAGGAAGGGAGGGAGAAAAATTTAGAACTCAAAATCTTACAAAGATAAATGTTGAAAACTATGTTTACATGTTAATTAGAAAAAAGTGAAATATTATTGAGAAAAAAAATAAATATATCCACACCCATCCTCTGGTTCTCTATTTCTAAATGTCTTCAGGATGTTGCTACTTGGTGTTTTGCCATCATTTTACTCTCTTTTTTATCCTGAATTGGCTGTTTCCTCTTTTGTTGATTATTTCTTTCAGTTTAGTCAATTCCCTCAATAGTGGCAACCTTCTTGACACCCAGTGTTAATGGAAGGGAAGGAGAAGGGAATGAGCATTTATCAAGCACTTGTTGTAGTACCTGGTACTATCCTAAGCACCTTACCAATATTATCTCAGGATCAACTGTAAAAGACTTAGATAATTCAGTCAATACAGAAATCCAAGATAATTTCAAAGGACTTCCAGGGAAAAATACTAATGGATTCTGAGTGCAGAGGGAAGCATATTTTTTTCATTTACTTTTATTTTTTCTTGTTTTTCCCTCTCACAACATAGCTAATATGGAAATGTTTTACATGAACTTCATATGTATAATTGATATCATATTACTTGCTTCCTCAATGGATAGGAGAGGGGCTGAAGGGATGGGAGAATCTGGGTCTCAAAATTTTTTTTAAAATGATTGCTAAATGGATAGATAATAGTTTTGGAAAAGAATCTGAGGGTTTTAGTGGATTACAAATTATATATGAATCAGAAGTTTGATTTTGGTATGTAGTAAAAGATACATAATTAATGATTTATTTTTTAAAAAGAATGTTAAAGTATATATATTTTTAAAAAAACAAGTATTATTTCATTTGATCCTTATTTGATGCTCCCAACAAGTATACAGTATAAAACAATTATCTCATTCAATCCTCATAGCAATCCTGATACATAGGTGCTATTAACTGAAGAAACTGAAATAGATGAAGATTAAATGACTAGTCCAGTAAGTGTTTAATGTCAAATTTGAATTCCTAACTAAAGACCCAACACCTAGTTATACCATAATCAAGAAGACTTAAAACCTGAGAGTCATCTTCAACATTCCCTCTCCATCATCACTACCAGTTTAGTTCAATAAATATGTTAGGGAGAAAGGAAATAAGCATTTATTAAGCACCTATTATGTACCAGGCACTGTGCTTTATAAATATCATATTGTTTGACTCTCACAACAGTTCTATAAGATAGGTGTTATTATCTCCATTTTACAGCTCGAGAAACTGAGGCAGGCAGAGGTTAAGTGTCTTGCCCAAAGTCACACAGACAGAAAATATCTGAGGATGGATTTGAATGCAGATCTCCCTGACTTCAGCACTCCATCCATCTCACTACTATTAAGAACCTACTTTATCCAGAACCCTGCATTAATGGAATTTAAAGATTAGTTAAAACATAGTCCCTCCTTCATGGGCATATAGTATAATAAGGCAGATGCAATACAAATACAGATAAATATAGGAATAGGGCATTGCACTTCACTGGTGCTAGGGACTCCCAGATGAGGAAACTCCCTTTACTTAAAAGTTTTATAATTACTTAAACCACTGAGAAATAATGACATGTCTAAGTTCACACAGACCACATGACAAAAGTAAGACTTGATATTCCTGGCCAGGCTGTCCCTCCACTGATCCATGCTGTCTCTACAGTTAAATAAAGCCCAAGGTAATACCCAAAATACACTGGGGACCTCAAAAACAAAGAGCTCACTGGAAGGCCAAGGGAAAGTTGCAGGGAAAAGGTGCTATTTTAATTGGGCCTTAAAAAGTCTATGGAAATAGACTTGTGATGGAGAGAGCCATCTGCATCCAGAATGTGGATCACAACATAGTTTTTTGTGGTTGGTTGCTTGCTTTTTATTTTTTTCTCATTTTTTCCTTTTTGATCTGATTTTTCATATGTTGCATGATAAATGTGAAAATATATTTAGAAAAATTGAACATGTTTAACATATATTGGATGACTTGCAATGTAAAAGAGAGAGTGGGGGAAAGGAGGGAGAAAAACTTGGAACACAAGGTTTTATAGGAGTGAATGTTGAAAACTATATTTGCGTATATTTTGAACATAAAAAGCTATTATTTAAAAACTTTTAAAATAAAAGTGGAAGCAGGCCGCTAGATGGATAGATCACTGGTCCTGGAGTCAGGAGAATCTGAGTTCAAATTTTACTCCAATTAAGTTTGACTTAACTAACACTTATTAGCTGTGTGACCCCAGGCAAGTCTTAAACCCAATCACATTGCCCTCCCCCCCAAAAAAAATCAACAGAGGAAAGTGAAAGGATATATTCCATTCTAGGTAACAGCCAGAGCAAAGGCACAAGCATGGGAAAGGTCAGGAAAGGCTGTTTAGAAATCCTAGAATAAGAAAGAGATAAACACTTTGGCAGGAGCACAAAATATGGCAGGAAATGGACTGGTAGGACTGTTCCAAAGACAGAGTAATTTGAATTTTACTCTTCAGGCAACAGAGTCCCACTAAAGATCTATGGGCTGTTGGTGGTAGTGATGAGGTCCAGGGCTGGCAGAGAAAGCCACGCTGAGGCAAGCAGGGAAGAGCACTGATGGGGATCAGTCCAGCCTTACTCACTGTCCCATCCCCCTGGGAACTGATGTCAAACCCCGAGGTTGAATGGCCCCTCTAAGTCTTCCTTTTGGGGTCAGCCCACAAAGGCCCCACCAGATATATTTCTCCTTGCTGTAGCTAACTCACTCTTTTAGGGGGCTACACTCCTTTGTGTTCAGCCTTCCAGCCAATGGCATCGTCCCACTCATGGTTAACTGTGAGTTCCACTAGGGAATTTGTCTTTCCCCTTGCTCATTGATAAAACCCCTTTCCTTGCTAACAATTTGCTCTCCTAAATTTATTTCACATTCACCACTCTTGGTGCCTGTTTGACCCCTGCTCATAAGTAAATGTTCCTTCTGGCAAGGAGAAAGCCCTTGTACCTTGCCCCTTTTATTTGAGCTACAGATTGCAATTCCAACCTCATCATTTGGGGCCGAACCCCAGTCTCATCAGATGGAAGGATGACTTGAAAGGGAGAAAGAGTCAAGGTAAGAAAGTCCCTCGAGAGGAAAATCCCGGCACTTGGCTTTCCAGTTCTCCCTAAAGCTTACCACACATTGTAGCGATATGGCTGTCTTACCTCCTTACTAAATGATAAGTTTCACAGGGGCAAAGACCATTTAAGCATTTGTCTAAAATGCCTTTCCAAACTCCTTGGGCAAAGCATACACATAGTAGCCACTTAGAGAGTGTCTAGTAATTTTGTTTCATCCAGGAACTTCCATCAGCATCTGGGACTGGCTTGCCCTGACTATCCAACCATCCCTGGGGGCTTCTCAACCTGGGATATCCCACTCAAGGTCCTTTCCCCTCTTCTCTCACTGGTTAAGCTCCTTCTGGGGCCTCCATTTTATGGAGAGAATCAAGCTGACTTTCATTCTCTTCCCAACCGTATTTAAATTCAACTTGAAGTATCACTAAACACAGTTTAAATTTAAAAGCTACTGTTCTTGGCTTCTGAACTTCCTATGAGCTGGGAACCTTTATTTCTCTCTTCTATCCTCCTACCCAAAACCTCCCTTCAAGTCCTTTTTGTACATTGCCTGTACATTTTCGTACATCCCCATTAGAATGGAAGCTCCTTCTTTAAATCCCCAGGACCGAGCACATAGTAAGTCCTTAATAAATGTTATTTCCTGCAAATCAAGACAACCCTGAGATACCACTTCACACCTGTCAGATTGGCTAAAATGACAGGAAAAGTTAATGATGAATGTTGGAGGGGTTGTGGGAGGGCTGGGACACTGATGCATTGTTGGTGGAGCTGTGAACGGATCCAGCCATTCTGGAGAACAATTTGGAGCTATGCTCAAAAAGTTATCAAACTGTGCATACCCTTTGACCCAGCAGCATTTCTATTGGGCTTATATCCCAAAGAAATCATAAAGGAAGGAAAAGGCCCCACATGTGCAAGAATGTTTGTGGCAGCCCTTTTTGTGGTGGCTAGAAACTGGAAATTGAATAGATGCCCTTCAATTGGAGAATGGCTGAATAAATTATGGTATATGAATATTATGGAATATTATTGTTCTGTAAGAAATGACCAGCAAGATGATTTCAGAGAGGCCTGGAGAGACTTACATGAACTGATGCTGAGTGAAATGAGTAGAACCAGGAGATCATTATACACGGCAACAACAGTACTATATGACGATCAATTCTGATGGACATGGCTCCCTTCAACAATGAAATGTTTCAAACCACCTCCAATTGTTCACTGAAGAAAGCCATATACACCCAGAGAGAGGGATGTGAAATGTGGACCACAACATAACATTCTCATACTCCTTGATTGATGTTTGCTTACATTGTGTTTCCTTTATCTGATATATCGTTTGTGTAGACAAGATTTTTCTTGCACAACAATGACAAGTTTGGAAATATGTATACATATATTCGATTTACCAATATTTTAACATAATTAACATGTAGTGGATATCCTGCCATCTAGGGGAGGGGTGGGGAGTTGGGGGAAAAAATTGTAACGGAGAGCTATGTAGGGGTTATTGTTGAAGAATTACCCACACATATGTTATGCAAATAAAATTTAAAAAAAAATAAAAAATAAATGTTATTTCCTTCCTTTCCTTGTTGAATCTCACTTACAGAGTTTATCCTCTGCAAAAGAAACTTCAGCATTTCTGAAATGCTGATCAGATCACTCATCAAATACTCATAATTAATGTTTAAGACCCTCCATAATAGTCACCATTTTATCTAGGGGATCTTATTGCCCCTTACAGAAACTAAATTATCATAATATCCTCAGCACCTTTGTCAAATTAATATTTAAATTCATTCAAGTCTCTGTGTTAAAGTTAATTGTAAAAAAAAGCCTTGAGTTTAAATAGTTTTTTAAAAACTTCAATTGAAGTAAAATATAAGATAATTAAAGTCTTACTTTTATTTTTAATTCCACAATCTTTAAATATTAGCTCTACTTTAGCAACTCAACATCAGCTTCTTATTCTAATTAGCTACTTTTGTTTTAGAACTTAATAAATGTGGGTGGGTTTTTGTTTCTTATAAAATTAAAGTCATTATTTTGAACCTTGCATGGAGCTTTTTATTCTGTTCTTAGGCAGATAATGTCCCCTAATTTGTTTGTGGGATGAATCATTTGTAAATGAAGCTAGCTATTTAATCACATCATCCTTAACATGTAATAGTGTTTTTCTTTTGGAAACACCTTTTAGAACACTCTCCATTCATACAGAGTACAATTCATGAATATATAATATGCTGCTGTTGTTTAGTCATTTCCAGTTCTGCATGACCCATGGATCAAGGCATGCTGGACTTTTCTATCTTCCACTATCTTCCAAAGTCTGTTCAATCTTATGTTTGTGACTTCCATGCTACCATTTATCTGTCTCATCCTCCGCCATCCCCTTTTCCTTTTGCCTTCTATCTTTACCAACTTCAGAGCCTTTTCCAAGGAGTCCTCTCTTCTCATTTATGTGGCCAAAGCATTTAAGTTTCAGTTTCAGTGTTTGTCTTTCTAATGAATAGTCTGAATTAATTTCTTTAAATATCGATTAATTTGATCTCTTTGCTTTCCCAGGGACTTTCACCAGTCTTCTCCAGGACCACAATTTAAAAGTGTTAATTCTGAGGCACTCAGCTTTCCTTATAATTCTACTCTCACAACTATATATTGCTATTGGAAAGATTATAGCTTTGACCCTTTGGACCTTTGTCAGCAAAATGATGTCTCTGCATTTTAGTATGGATGTGTGTGCTACATGAAGATAAAATGGAAGAAAAAAAAGCTATCATGGCATTGCTGGATCATTTTGGTAAAATTATGTTGCAGATATTGTACAATGATCAACTCTTCTCAGAAATACAATATACAAGACCATTCCAAAGAACTTAGAATGAAAAATGTTATCTTCTCTAGAGAAAGAACTGATGGAATCTGAATGCGGATCAAAGCATACTATTTTTCACTCTATTTTTTCATGATTTTTTCCCCTGTGCTTTCTTTTGTAATATGGAAATGTTTTGCATGATTGCACTTGTATGACCTGTTAACAGATTGTTTGTGGTCTTAAGGAGGGGAAGGGGAGAGAAAAGAAAAGAATTTGGAGCTCAGTTTTTTAAAAATTAATGTTAAAAATTGTTTTTACCTGAAATTGGAAAAAAATAAAATATTCAAAAAAGGAGAAGTGCTTTGTCAAACTTAAAATGTTATATAAATGTGCACACTATTATTAATGTTATCTGAGATGTCATCCATCATTATTCTAATAATAATAATAAATGCTTGTTATTATCACTGTGATTTAAATAATGCTTGGCACAGTGCCTAGTACATTGCAGGCAATGAAAGAGCAAGATTATTTAACTGAACTGAACTATAATGCAAAACCTCATCATCAGCCAGGTTTTAGGGGTGGGTGGATGTAAAAAGGGTCCCATCTAGTTAAAAGAAAGTTGCTCAAAATAACTTGGTTATCATGGAATTTCATTGGTAACAATTTTTTTGTTGTTGTTCTGAGCCAAACTAAAATAGTCTTTCTAAAAGCTGAAGGTCTTCTATATTGGACTGTATTTTAATAATGCTGATCCCATGCTTTATAATATGTGACATAGGGATAGGGAGGTGGTAGAAATCACTCAATCACCTAGTATTATTTATAAGCACCAGTTCCTATGTGCCAGGCACTGTGCTAAGTGCACAATCTAAGACACAATAATGTACAAATAAGCTATGTGCAGGATAATTTGGAGGTAAGCAATATAATGAGGGCACTAAGATGAAGTAAGACTGGGAAAGGCTTTTTGCAGAAGGTAGTCTACGGGAAATCAGGAGGCAAAGAGGAAGAGGAGGAGAGAGAACATTTCAGACTTGAGAAGAAAAAGAGAACCACAAAAAAGTTTCTCACCTTTATTCCTTCTGCCTGATTAACTTTCATAAAACATTTTGTTAACAGAAACATCTCTACCATTGCTTTTATCCTTATTTTTCATAACAAAATTCTAATGAGAAAAGGCATTTTGTTAGGTGTGAACAGACTGCAACATGCAATTAAATAGGAACTGCAAAGAAGAATAGGAATCAAGGATATCATCAAATAATTGTATGAAATGAAAAGAAGATGGACTGGTCATATGGCAATTGATCAATCACTAAACATTTATTAAGTGCCTACTCTGTAGCAGCTAGGTGGCTCAGTGGATAAAGCACTGGACTGGGAATCCTCCTGAGTTCAAATCTAGCCTCAGACACTTACTAGTTATATGACCCTGGACATATAATAGGTGCTTCATCAATGCTTGTTTCCTTCCTCATGGTAACCTTTGGGAAAAACTTAGACAAAATTCCCAAAGGGTTACAAACTATTATTAGAAGGAATGCCCATGTCAATAATAACTAGCATTCATATATCACTCTAAGCTTTGCAAAGTGCCTTGGATATGTTATCACAGCTGATCCTCACAACAACCCTGGGAAGTGGTGCTATAGTTACCCCCATTTTACAGGTAAGAAAATCGAGGCAAACAGAAGTCAAATGACACGTGCAAGTTCACACAGTAAGCAAGCATTTGTGGCCACTTTTGTACTCAAGTCCAAATCTAAATCCAACACTCAGTCCACTTAGTTTCCTCATTAAGATCCCAGATCCACTTGAGGGTGGAGTGAATATATGCTAGGCATTTTTCTAAGCACTGGGGATACAAGGAAAGGCAAAAACAGCCCTTTTTCTCAAGGAACTTGTATTCTGATAATTGGCTAACATTTTATTTGGGATGTCCCAAAAGTCTGAGGCTTTTGCGATTCAAGCATACGCTATTAAAGCTAAAGACACCCTAAGACCCATAGGACACCCTGTGTAGGCTGACAAAGTACCTTCCATGCATTATCTCCTGTGAGGTGGGTGGAATTATTATCCCCATTGAGATGATGAAGAAGAAACTGAGGTTCAGAGAAGTCACCCATTATGTGAGTATCTGAAGCAGGGTAGAAAACCCAGCTCTTCCTTCACAGCCATTATGTGTCAGAAGGCTTGCACTGGCTTTTCCAAGTCAGCAGTTGGAGCCGTCTGTGAAGTCGTGCCTTGTGGCACTGGCTGGGTAGACTGGACAATCTGTCTGGTTGGTTCCGGCTGCCCCAGCTAAGCACATCTTAAGGTCTGCAGGATATCTAGAAGGTCAAAGGCAAGGACTGGTAACCCTTTTTCAATCCCCATCTCCCTTGACTTTTAGTACAAACTTCGTGCTCCTTATTCCATATGAAACATGTGAGAGTTGGAGGAGATTTTAGTTTCCACACAGTTATGTTAGAAATCAGAAATGAAACTGAAATTGGAGAAATGAAATTTAGGAGTTAGGCTGATCTGGAACAAAGGAAGCAAAACTTATAGAGGGAACTATGACCAAATTAGGTGAATATCAATGGGAAATATAATCAGGGATGGGGATTTAGGTGCTTTCCATAGGCTGTAAACTTTGTAGTACCCAGCCAATGGGGGAAACAGGAAGGACTTGCTTTTTGGGACAAAGAATAAAAAACACTGCACTTTTGTGCTTCCAGGGTGTGCCTACTAGGTTAGATTCCTGCTCTTGCAAAAATGTAAAATAAAATCTTTTCCTGGATTCATCTGAGAATTAATGGAGTTCTTGGTAAAATGCTTATTTCTTACAATGAAAATAAATTCTAGAATTTACCTTACTTGTGCTTATAAAAAATTAATTTCAATGATGCAATGTAGCTGTTTTCCAAATATTTCCCAAATAACTTGAAAAGCGTTTTTTTTTTCCTTCCTTGAGGCAAGCAAGGTTAAGTGAGTTGCTTAGGGTCAAACAGCTAGTAAGTGTCTGCTCATTTGAATTCAGATGCTCCAGACTCCAAGGCAGATAGATGCTTTACCCACTATCCCACCTAATTACCACTTAAAGACTTTAAACTGTTTAGGGGTTCCCTCCTTTAAGGTAAGTTTTAGTTAAATAGTCTAGAAAAGCATAGAAGAGGACAGAAAAGAATTCATAAAAGATGCACTGAAGTCATCTATGTCTTCAAACTTTTCCCTCACATGTTACCTTAATCTTATATAATTGCAAAGTGAAAATAATAAGAGCAAACTTCTAAATAAGGATCGTCTAGTTACCAAGACACCACAATATATGAATGTCAATATTCAGCTGCTTCATTTTGCTAATGAAAAAAACCATCCCCTCCCTATTAAAAAAAAAATCTCCCAAAAGCTGCTGCTTCAAAAACAAAATAAAATAAAATAAAATAAATAAATAAAAACAAAAACAAAAAAAGCTGCTGCTTCAAAAACAAACAAAAAAAGCTGCTGCTTCTACCACATAGTCGTTCCACAACAAGGAACAGTTTGGGAGGGTTTTTCAGTATTTTCTGCATTCTCTCAATACTTCTAATTTTATCCATCTCTTAGATGGACAGTAACACCCTGGTAGCAAGGCATTAACTTGTAATTAGGCCACTGAGGCCTTACTGATAAGAGTCAAAGTACTCTCTGATTTACAGAATCACAGAGTTGTAAGGGACCTCAGCTGTGGAAGCGCAAGTAGGCGTTTTTCAAGTGGGACAAAAACTCTGCAGTAGGAGATTTTATCCAAAGAGGCCCATGGGCTTGCAGGTGCAGCAGCCATCGGAAAGGAAGATGATCCAGCCTGAGGAGGTACGAGAGGAACCAGCTCCTTCCAAAGATCTGCTTGTCAAATTTTCCCTGGGAGCATGAAATAGGCAAATACTACAAAATCATCTTCAGTCTGGCAATCAATACACACTTATTGAACACTTACTTTGTGTCAGTCATTGGGCTAAGGAATGGGGATATAAGGAGGGGAAGGGAAAGAAGGGAATAAGCATTTATTAATTTTCTGTTGTATGCTAAGGTACTATGCTAAGTGTTTTGCAAATATTATCAATTGATCCTCACAACAGTGAGGTAAGGGGTGGTATTATCCCCATTTTACCAATGAGAAAACAGAGCCAGACAGAGCCAAACTTGCTCAAAATCACACAGCAAATTTAGCGTCTGAGGTCTAATCTGAACTTTCTGACTCCACTGTGTGCAGTATGTCACCAAAATTCTTGTCTTTCTTGTGCAACAAGATTATTATATAAATAAATACATTTACATATATTGGATTTAACATATATTTAACATATTTAATATATATTGGATTACTTGCCATCTGGGGAGGGGGTGGAGGGAGGAGGACAAAATTTGGAACACAAGGTTTTGTAAGGGTCAATGTTGAAAAATTATCCATCCACATGTTTTGAAAATAAAAAAAATTAATAAAAACTCTACACACACAAATAATAATATTCCTTACTTTCATATACCATAACTTATTCATCCATTCCCCAATTGATGGGCATCTACTCATTTTTCAGTTCCTTGCCACCACAAAAAAAGCTGCTATAAACATTTTTGCATATGTAGGTCCTTTCCCATTTTTGATTTCTTTGGGACATAGACTCAGTAGTTGCACTGCTGGATCATAAGGGTATGCACAGTTTTATAGCTCCTTGGGCTTAGTTCCAAATTGCTCTCCAGAATGTATGTGTACCAGTTCTCCCACATCCCCTTTTTCTGTCATTTTAGCCAATCTGATAGATATGAAGTGGTACCTCAGAGTTGTTTTAATTTGGATTTCTCCAATCAATAGTGATTTAGAACATTTTTATATGACTATAGATCGTTTTAATTTTTTCATCTGAAAATTGTCTTTCATATCATTTGACCATTTATCAAGTGATAGAATGGGTTGTCTTCTAAAAATTTGAGTCAATTTTTTAAATATTTTAGACATGAGGTCTTTATCAGAAACACTGAGTGTAAAAAATTTTCCCCAGCTTTTTGCTTTGATTCTTTTTTTTGGTATTTTCTTTTATTTATTTTAATAATTTTTCATTTTTTCAAAATACATTGAAAGACAGTTTTCAACATTCACTCTTGCAAAATCTTGTGTTCCATATTTTTTCCTCCCTCCTTCCTCACCTCCCCACCCCCTAGACAGCAAGTAATCTATGTGAAACATGTGCAATCTTCTACATTTATCATGCTGCACAAAAAATCAGATCAAAAAGGACAAAAAATGAGAGAAAAAACAAGCAAGCAAGCAAACAACAAAAAAAGTGAAAATGCTATATTGTGAGCTACATTCAGTCCCCATATTCCTCTTTAGATGGCAAATGGCTCTCTCCATCACAAGTCTATTGGAATTAGCTTGAATCACCTCATTGTTGAAAAGAGCCAAGTCCATCCCAGTTGATCATCACATAATCTTGTTGTTGCTGTGTACAATGTTCTTTTGGTTCTACCCACTTCACTTAACATCAGTTTCTCCAAGCCTCTCTGGAATCATCCTGTTGATCGTTTCTTATAGAACAAAAATATTCCATAACATTCATACATCATAACTTATTCAGCCATTTCTCAACTGATGGGCATCCACTTAGTTTCCAGTTCCTTGCCACTACAAAAAGGGCTGCTACAAAGATTTTTGTATATGTGGGTCCTTTTCTTTTTTTATGATCTTTTTGGGATACAGACCCAGTAGAAACACTATTGGATCAAAGGGCATGCACAGTTTGGCGGCCTTTTGGGCTAGTTCTTAGAATGACTGGATCAGTTCACAACTCCACCAACAATGTATTAGTGTCCCATTTTCCCCACATCCTCTCCAACATTTATCATTACCTTTTCCTATCATCTTAGCCAATCTGAGAAGTGTGTAGTGGTACCTCAGAATTGTCTTAATTTGCATTTGCCTGATCTCAAGAGTGATTTAGAGCATTTTTTCATATGACTAGAAAAGGTTTTAATTTCTTCATCTGAAAATTATCTGTTCATATCCTTTGACCATTTATCAATTAGAGAATGGCTTGTATTCTTATAAATTTGAGTTAATTCTCCATATATTTTATAAATTAGGCCTTTATCAAAACCCTTGGATGTAAAATTCCACCACCACCCCCCAGTTTTCTGCTTCCCTTCTAATATTGGCTGCATTGTTTTTGTTTGCATAAAAAACTTTTAAATTTAATACAATCAAAATGATTAGTTTTGCATTTCATAATGTTCTCTAGTTCTTCTTTGGCCATAAATTCCTCCCTTCTCCAAAGATCTGAAAGGTAAACTATCCCTTGCTCTCCTAATTTGCTTATAGTATCATCCATTAAGCCTAGAGTCATGTACCTATTTTGACCTTATTTCAGTATGAGGTGTGAGATGTAGATCTTATGTTGAGCTTCTGACATTATTTTCCAGTTTTCTCAGCAATTATTGTCAAATAGTAAGTTCTCATCCCAGAATCTGAAATCTTTGAGTTTATTAAGCAGTAGATTATTATAGTCACTGATTATTGTGTCATGTGTATCTAATCTATTCCACTGTTCTGCCACTCTATTTCTCAGTCAAATGGTTTTGATGACTGCTGATTTATAATAGAGTTTTAGGTCTGGTATTGCTAGGCCACCATCCTTCGCATTTTTTTTCATTAATTCCCTTGATATTCTTGACCTTTCCTTTTTCCAGATGAATTTTGCTATTTTTTCTATGTAGAATAATTTTTTGACAGTTTGGTTAGTATGGCACCGAATAAGTATACTTTTGGATAGAATTGCCATTTTTATTATATTATCTTAGCATACCCACAAGCATGAATTTTTCCAGTTGTTTAGATCTGACTTTATTTGTGTGAAAAGTGTTTTCCAATTGCATTCATATAGTTCTTGGGTTTTTCTTGGCAGACATACACCCAAATATTTTATTTCCACTGGTATTTTAAATAGAATTTTCCTTTTTATCTCTTGCTTCTGGGCTTTGTGATAGCATATAGAAATGCTGATGAATTGTATGGGTTTATTTTATATCCTGCAACTTTGCTAACATTGTCTAATTCTTTCAAGTATGCCATCATATCAACTGCAAAGAGTTTTATCTCTTCATTGCCTGCTCTAATTCCTTCTTTTTCTTTTCTTATTGCTAGAGCCAACACTTTTAGTATATTATTGAATAACAGTGGTGATAATAGCCATCCTTATTTTACCCTTTATATTATTGGGAATGCTTCTAGCTTCTCTCCATTAAAAATAATGTTTCCTGGGTAAGCCAAGATAATATAACAAAAATGACAATTTTACCTAAATTGGTCTACTTGTTCAGCGCTATACCAATCAAACTGCCAAAAATTATTTTATAGAGCTAGAAAAAATAAAACAAAATTTAACTGGAAGAACAAAAGGGCAAGAATATCAAGGAATTAATGGGAAAAAAATACAAAGGATGATAGCCTAGCAGTACCAGACCTAAAACTCTATTATAAAGCAGCAATCATTAAAATCATCTGGTACTAGCTAAGAAATAGAGTGGTGTATCAGTGAGATGGGTTAGATACACATGACATAATCAATGATTATAATAATCTATTATTTGATAAACCCCCAAACTCCAGCTTCTAGGATAAGAACTCACTACTCCCAAAAATTACTGGGAAAAACTGGAAAATAATATGTCAGAAACTTAGCATAGACTTACATTTCACACCCCATACTGAAATAAGGTCAAAATGGGTACAGATTTGGGCATAAAAAGGTGATACCATAAGCAAATTAGGAGAAGAAGGGATAGTTTACCTATCAGATCTTTGGAGGAGGGAGGAATTTATGACCAAAGAAGAACTAGAGAATATTAGGAAATGCAAAATGGACAACTTTGATTACATTAAATTAAAAGGTTTTTGCACAAACAAAATTAAAAAGGAAGTACAAAGCTGGGGGGGGGAATTTTGCAGCCAGTGTTTCTCTCTCTCTCTTTTTTTTTTTTTTTTTTTTTTTTGCTGAGGCAATTGGGGTTAAATGACTTGCCCAGGGTCACACAGCTAGGAAATGTTAAGTGTCTGAGAACAGATTTGAACTCAGGTCCTCCTGACTTCAGGGCTGGTGCTCTATCCACTATGCCACCTAGCTGCCCCTACAGCCAGTGTTTCTCATAAAAATCTCATTTCTAAAATATATAAAGAACTGTGTCAAAGTTATAAGAATACAAGCCATTCCCCAAAAGATATGAATAGACAATTTTCAGATGATAAAATTAAAGCCATCTATAGCCATGTTTAAAAAAATGCTCTAAATCACTATGGATCAGAGAAATTAAAACATCTCTGAGGTACCACCTCACATCTCTCATTTTGGCTAAGATGACAGGAAGATAAAGTTAAATGTTGGAGGGGATGTAGGAAAACTGGGACACTACTGGGTCTATATCCCAAGGAAATCATAAAGGAGGGAAAAGAACACTCATGTGCAAAAATGTTTGTAGCAGCTCTTTTTGCGGTAGCAAAGAACTGGAAAATCCAAACTAATTTACTTATTTAGTGCCATACCAATCAAACTCCCAAGAAATTATTTTACAGATCTAGAAAAAATAGTAGCAAAGTTCATTTGGAAGAACAAAAGGTCAAGAATTTCAAGGAAATTAATGGAAAAAAAGGCCGATGAAGGTAGCCTTGCTGTACCAGATCTAAAACTATATTATAAAGCGGCGGTCATCAAAACCATTTGGTACTGGCTAAGAAATAGAGTAGTCGATCAGTGTCATAGGATAGAATCACAGGACAAACTAGGCAAAAAATAGCAATTTAGTGTTTGATTAACCCAAAGACCCCAGCTTCTGAGATACAAAGTACTCACTATTTGACAAAAACTGCTGGGAAAATTGGAAACTAGTGTGGAAGAAATTAGGGCTTGACCCACACTTAACACCACATACCAAGATAAGATCTAAATGGGTTCATGATTTGGATATAAAAGAGTGATATTATAAGCAAATTAGAGGAACATAGGATAGTTTACCTCTCAGACCTGTGGAGAAGGAAGGAATTTGTGTCCAAAGAAGAACTAGAACTCTTAATTGAACACCAGATAGATAATTTTGACTATATTAAGTTAAAAAGTTTTTGTACAAACAAAACTAATGCAGACAAGATTAGGAGGGAAGCAATAAATTGGAAGATCATCTTTACATTTAAGGGTTCTGATAAAGGCCTCATTTCTAAAATATATAGAGAATTGTTTCATATTTATATGAATTCAAGCCATTCTCCAATTGATAAATGGCCAAAAGATATGAACAGACAATTTTCAGATAATGAAATTAAAACTATTTATAGTCATATGAAAAGCTGTTCTAAATCAATATTGATCAGAGAAATGCAAATTAAGACAACTCTGAGGTTGTCACCTCCTGTCAGATTGGCTAAAATGACAGGAAAAGATAATGACAAATGTTGAAGGGGATGTGGGAAAACTGGGACACTGATACATTGTTGGTGGAACTGTGAATGGATCCAACCATTCTGGAGAGTAATTTGGAACTATGCTCAAAAAGTTATCAAACTGTGCATACCCTTTGACCCAGAAGTGTTTCTATTGGGCTTATATCCCAAAGAGATCTTAAAGGAAGGAAAGAGATCCACATGTGCAAGAATGTTTGTGGCAGCTCTTTTTGTAGTGGCTAGAAACTGGAAACTGAATGGATGCCCATCAATTGGAGAGTGGCTGAACAAATTATGGTATATGAATGTTATGGAATATTATTGTTCTGTGAGAAACAACCAGCAGGATGATTTCAGAGAGGGCTGGAGAGACTTGCATGAACTGATGCTGAGTGAAATGAGCAGAACCAGGAGATCATTATACACGGCAGCAACAAGACTATATGATGATCAGTTCTGATGGACATGGCTTTCTTCAACAATGAAATATTTCAAACCACTTCCAATTGTTCAGTGAAGAAAGCCATATACACCCAGAGAGAGGGATGTGAAATACGGACCACAACATAACATTTTCATGCTCTCTATTGATGTTTGCTTGCATTGTTTCCTTTCTCTGATTTTTTTTTCTTGTAGATACGGTTTTTCTTGCACAACAATGATAAGTGTGGAAATAGGTATACTATATATTTGATTTGTCAAGTATTTTAACATAATTAACAGGTAGTGGACTTCCTGCCATCTAGGGGAGGGGTGGGGACTAGGGGGGAAAAATTTGTAACAGAAAGCTTTGTAAGGGTCAATGTGGAAGAATTACCCATACATATGCTTTGCAAATAAAAAGCTTTAATAAAAAAAGAAAAATTATTATATTAAAAACATAAGTATAACATAGTGATATATTAATTATTTTTAAAAGTACATGGTCAGTTTTTGTGTAGGTACCTTGTTCTGCAGAGAAAAAAGCATATTCCTTTCTATCCTCAATCAATTTTTTTCCAGAGGTCTCTTATATCTAAGTTTTCTTAGATTCTATTAACCTCCATAATTTATTTCTTATTTATTTTGTGGCCAGATTTACCTAATTCTCAGATATTTGAATAGTTGTTTGTTTGTTTTTCTGCAGCTTGCAGTGTTTTTTCCTTGAGATTTATAGTTGAGATTCCTTGAGATTATAGTTCTGCAGTTTCACAATGATGTTTCTTGGAGTTTCTCTGTGGGATCTCTTTCCAGAATCCAGATTGATGGATCCTATCAATGACTATTTTCCTTGTTGATTCTAGTA
>JAJPUD010000981.1:120949-153163 GCA_023553655.1 Myrmecobius fasciatus
TTTACATTTTCTTCCAGCTTTTCATTATTTTTAGTTTGTTTGACTGATTCTTGATATCTCATAGAGTCATCTGGTTCTAGTTTTTAATGTATGATTTTTTCAGTTAGTTTTTGTATCTCCTTTTCCTTTTAATTAAATCTACTTTTAAAGGTGGTGTTTTCTTCAGTGGATTTTCTCTTTTTTTGCATTTGGCCAATTGTATTTTTTAAGGAATTGGGTTCTTAAGTTCAATTTTTGTCCTTCCTGTTCCAAATTGTTAACTTTTTCTTGCATACTTCTCATTTTTTCCCTCATTTTTTCTTCTATTTCTCTTATTTGACTTTTAAAATACTTGATAAGCTTTTTCAAGAAGGCTCTTTGGGCTTAAAACCAATTCATGTCCCGCTTTGAGATTTTGCATGTAAGCATTTTGTCCTCTTTTGAGTTGGTGTTTTAGTCTTCCCTCTTGCCGTAGTAGCTTTCTATGGTCAAGATTGATCCTTCCTTCTTTCCTTTCCTTTCCTTTCTTTCCTTCCTTCCTTTCCTTTCTTTTCTTTCCTTCCTTTGTCCCTCCCTCCCTCCCTTCCTCCCTTTCTTCCTTCCTCCCTTCCTCCCTTTCTTCCTTCTTCCCTTCCTCCCTTTCTTCCTTCCTCCCTTCCTCTCTTTCTTCCTTTCTCTCTTCCTTCCTCCCTTCCTCCCTTTCTTCCTTTCCTCCCTTCCTTCCTCCCCTCCTTCCTTTCCTTCCTCCCTCTCTCCCTTTTTTCTCCCTTCCTTCCTCCCCTCCTTCCTTTCCTTCCTCCCTCCCTCCCTTCCTTTCTCCCTTCCTTCCTTTCTTCCTTCCTCCCTTTCTTCTCTCTCCCTCCCTCCCTCCCTTCCTTTCTTCCTCCCTCCCTTCCTTCCCTCCTCCCTACCCTCCTTCCTTCCTTTCTTCCTCCCTCCCTCCCTTTTTTCCTTCCTTCCTTCTTTCCTGCTTTCTTTTCTTTCTTCCTTTCTGCTTTCTTTCTTGCTTTCCTTTTTTTCCTATTTTGTAACTTTTAAAGCAAGCTCTGCTCCTGGGTATAGGGGGCTCTGTACCAAGTTTCTTGCCCAGCTTTGAACTTGATTTTGAGCACAGAAGCCCCCCTGTATTTGGTGTGTTGCTCACAGCACTGGGGGTAGCCTGATCTAGTTCTACCTGTTCTTGTTTGGTTTCCCAGGCTGGCAGTTTGCCTCCTGCACTAGTACTGGAGGTTGCCTACTGGTCTGCTCTGCTACTGTTTTACCAAACCAAAACCAAGAATATTGGTTGTTGAAGAGTGAAAACAACAAAAAAAAATTATGACACTTATGCAATAAATAATTGCACAATTGTACAATAAATATATTTTTCCTCTGTGACAACAAGCATGTGAATATTCGAAGTATTATAGATTTGTTTCTGTGGTGATTTAAAACTTTTATCATCATGCATACAGTGATTTGAGTTGTTTGTGCAGCAATTACATCAAAGCCTGATAGCTTCTAAGCACAGCCTGTTCTTGTAGTTTCTCAATCTGCCATCAAATTGTTTCCAAACCACCAAAAGGGGTTGATATTCAACACTGGAATTCAACCTGATTCCCAGTGGATGCTCAGATACATGCACATTCCTTCATTTACATTCTCTATCAGAGTAGCTCCTGTTTCCCTCAATTATCCTGTAATCATACCTTATCAGCTATGTAATCATGTGACCAAAGTGTCATAAATGTTTTTATTCTTGCAGCACCAATGTCAAACTGTTTGAAAAGCATGATTGCTGGGCAAGAGCATTATAAGCTCTTTTGAAATTATCAACAATTGTCACATTCTACAGAAACAAACTTAGATTGCCTCTCATTGTATTATTAAGGTTTTTTTCTCATTTACATTTATCTTGTTATTGTTTTACTATTCTTCTGTTAGGCAATACTGTTCAATCATTCAGTAGTGTTTCTGTGAGCATATAGTTGGTGTGCCAATGGTAGAAGAGAAGAAAGTCATATCTCTCAAATGAGAGATTTTTTTCTTACAAATATTAATTTATATATATTTTTAAATGAAGCAATATGTGCAATTGAACTTTAAATACAATTATTTAATACAGTGCTTGTCATTAGTAGAAAAGTAAATATTTCATACAATAACTCGCAATTTATTTTTATCAATTGGGTTGGTGGTAAAAAAATAAAAAAATGAATTTTCATTTCTCACCAAAAGAGTTTATAAAATCCTCCTACAATTTTCCACCAGATATTTGTGTGTGAATGAGTATTTTCCATTAGTTTTTGTTTTAAATCAAAATGTGAAAATAAACTCCATGTGGAACCATATTGAAGTCTATGTTTATTTGCTGTTGAGTAAAATACTGCCAACTTTGTTCAGATAAAAAAGGTCAATATTAAAATTAAATTTACATATGATTGCTATGTGATATTAAACACAATACAAGTCATAATATATTTTGTTAAAATATTATTGATATTCAACAAAATTTATAACATAAAGACATTTAATATGAAGTCTTGCCAATAATAGTAAGCATATGACATCTTGCAGGATTATTTCTTCTAATTCTTATTTTTTACAATTCTTACTTTTAAGTTTTCTATACATAAATATTTGTAATTCTTTTAGAGTTTTTAAATTTTATACTTATATGATTTATATAGGATTTTCATAATTATAGGAAGAATAAAATTTTATATTTTATCATAATTATATGATATAAAATTTAATTTGGAAATTTGGGGGGGCAAAAGTTATCATTGTAACTATTATAACCACTTAATGAATAAATGTAAAAGAATACCATGAGTAGGATATTAAACTGCTCTCGGGGATTGCAAAACTCTTTTATGAAAGGCATTTGCAGAGCAAAAAAAATTGGGAACCAATCATTTAGCCCACATCCCTCCATCTTTTCTATAAAAATAATAGGAAGACTTGATCAAATTATTTGCTAAAATCTAGGATAATAATAGCTACAGAATTCTGCTAGGTTAATAACCCTGCCAAAAATGGAAATAAGGTTAGTCAGTTATGGACAGCTCTTAGGGAATTTTTTGTGATCATTGCTTCCTTTTCTACATCTACTTAATAATACATAATAAAATTATTTCTAGGAATTAAAATTAAGCTCATTGGTCTATAGTGGACAGATTATATTCTGTGTGTGTGTGTGTGTATACATATATATACATATATATATATATATTCACTTCTTGAAAACTAGAATATGATTTGTTAGCATTCAATCCTGAGACACCCTCACAATTTTCTGTGATTTTTTTGAAGACTATTAACAAAGGCCTAGCAGTGATATTTGCTAATTTTTTGTTGTTGTCCCTGTTATTTTGTTTCGTATGTAAAGATAAAGGAATCCAAGTATTTGAACTCATTAAGGACAATTAAGTACTTTCATATTGTCTTCCTACTTTTCTTTTGTATCAGCTTACTACTAACCATTTTTATTTTGCCCTTTGCAGTCCAAGGATCATTCTGCCTCAATTGCCACAATCTGCTCCTGCTAACACCTTTTCTGATAAGGTCTTCCCAGAGATTCCATTTTAGAGAATAATCAACACCAGCCATTAATTTTTCTTTGCACTTAGCCACCAAGCTTCAGCTGCCTGCTCCCTCTGCTCTTGTGGGTTTCTCCTATAGGTAAGTTCTGTGCAGAACCTCCATTTGGGCAAAAGATTATTGTGAGGAGCAAATGGGATATGAATATAGAGGACCTATAAACCTAAAAACCACTATAAATATTATTATCTTTAATATTATTGTCATCATCATTATTATACTAAATTTTCAAGGATTTCAAAATTTTTCCTGAAACAAAAACCCATCTTTATAGAAATAATATTTTTTCTGGTGATACTAAAGGGTTGTAATTCATGGAATAAAACAATTTCAGAAGAATCAAAATTACTATTTCCACCCCAAGGAAAATGGAGAGATAATTGGGTGAGTGAAAGAAGTTTGTAGCATATTATCTATACCCAACTGAATGATTAAGTTATTCCCATTTTGAGCCAAAACTGATGAAATCAAGACAATGCTCATCCCCCTCCCTTCTTTTCCTCTATTATAATAGATTTTTGTGCCTCTTCATGTGATCTAATTTGTCCCATTATATCTCACCTTTTCTCTTCCCCCAGTACAGCCCTTTCCCCACTCTTTAATGTCTTTTTCTTTGATACCATCACATCGAAGTCCATTCACAACCCTTAGTCCATTTATGTCCCCTCTAATTGTCCCAATAGCAGATAAAGTTCTCAAGAGTTACAGATATCATCTTCCCATCTAGGGATGTAAACAGTTTAACTTTTAAATAATACATATTTTTCTCCTGTTTACCTTTCTGTGCTTCTTTTGAGTCCTTGTTTGAAGATTAGATTTTCTGTTTGGTTCTGGTTTTTTCAATAGAAATGATGAAAGTCTCTTACTTCACTGAAAATCCATTGCCTCCTCTGAAAGATGATGCTCAATCTCCCTGGATAGTTAATTCTTGGTTGCAACCCCAGGTCCTTTGCCTTCCTGAAAATGGTCTCTGATCCTTTATAGTAAACATTACTAGTTCCTGTGTAATCCTGTCTGTTGCTCCTTGATACTTGAATTGCTTTTGTTTGGCAGATGTATCATTTTATCAATAAAGATTTTCATACTTGAAAAAGCAAAAAAGACACTATCAAAGAGATCTATGATTAGAAAAGCACGTTGCCAGGCTGATCATATGGAGAAAAGTTAAAAATAATAGACAAATGGACTCAGGATAGCAATAGTAACTGGTAAAAATCAAGTTATGAAGCAAAGTTCTAAGCAATGTTGGGTGGAAAGGTTTACCAGAAGATTTAAGCAAGAGCAGCCCAGGATATAGATAGGTTGCTAAGACAATAAAAAAGGTGATTTGGTTTTTTCTAAGTTATATTGTGTGAAAGGGAATCAAAGTAGGGCTAGAAAGGGCGACTTGAGTGGGTAGGACAGTGTTGAATGACAATGGTAGAGAGGGTGAAGCTGAGCAACTGTTATTTTTCTTCTACTTTCTTTTCTCTTTCTTCACCTTGCTCTGCTTCTGGTTCTCCAGATTTTTCCACTGTGTCTCAGCTGCTCTCTCACCCTAGAATATCTCTTTCCCCTTTAGTCCCCTTCTTCAATCGGTGGAATCACCACTCAGGAAGGATGCTGAGCCAGCCACCCTTTATTCCTTTCCCAATGTGTCATTGCTTTCCTCTTGCTTACAAATCAGCCCAAAAAGGAGTCTTTTATTATTAGGGTATAACTGGACAAGTGCTTGTAATTAGACAAAGGACAAGACGCCCTTGATTATTTGTGGAAGGAATTGTAATAAAGCCCTATTAATCAGAGGGAAAAGGACTCATGATTACTTCAGTTATGAACCTTAAGTATAAGAGAGAGGAGAGTAGTTAGAGAGGGAGTGAGTGGTTTAAGGAAAATAATTCTCCAGGGCCCACTTGAATGATTAAGTGACTTTTCTATTTGATGAGGCAAAATGTTAACCCTGAACTATATAACTGTGTTTTGCCCTAACATGAAATTTTCCTGTGATCAAAAATCCTATACAAGTAATTTCAAAATGTCAGTCAACATGTTTAAGCACTTAATATGTGGCAAGTATGGTGGATACTAAGAAAGGTACAAATGGTCTCTCCCCTCAGATATCTGAAATTCTCCTAGGAGAGATACCATGCAAACAGCTGGGTGCATCCAAGAGGTATGGAGGGAAGACAATTAACAGTGGAAGTAGGGATTGGGGGATGGGACAAACTTCCTGCAGAAGACAATATATGGATGAGTTTTGAAGGAAATCTTGTCTGAAATTTTTGGATAGGGAACAGTTTGCAAGTACCTAAAGACTTGATACTCCTTACACGGTGTTATCGATAAACAACATCTGGATTGTCTTACCATCCACAGGGAATCCTTCTTACATCCAGACCCTGTGACAATGACAAACATCTCTGATGGCTCCCATCTCCCTGTTCCCATGCTCCACTGGACTAAAAACCAGAAGCTCATTGCACAAAAGTATCACTAACAAAGCCATCAGGGAAGCTTGGGTGAGCTGGGCATTGGCGCAGGACAAGCCCTGCTGAAGAAGACCCTTCCCGGTTGCTTCTTCTTGCTATTTTCTCCCTTGCTCTTTTTTAGCTTCCTCTGTTCTTTGTGTTTCCCTGATCTCTTTAGATGGAGGAGGAGAGACCTCTTTCTTTTCTCATAGCTTAGCACAGTGCCCGACACAGTGCTTAATAAATTGTCTATTGGCTGGGATGACCCAAAGTCACTGACGCCTAAAACTCAAACTACAGTACTCAGGACAGTCTTCTCTGGGAAGTGCTGCAGCATTGAGAGAGATTCCTTCAGAAGCTGCCATTCTGGACAACCAAGATCACCTTTTCTGGGTTGATAATGACAGGGCCCACTCTGTGACCATATTATTGCAGACTCAGTGCTATGTATGGGGCTGTCAGAACATAGCTTGTGCTGCTGGTTCAGTCTTCAAGGACGGGTGGTTGAATGCATAATTTTTCCTCCCTTTCTTTTAAAAAAAGAATCAGGAAACAATGCAAAATGGGAGGAAAAACCTTTCTATTTAAGCAGACTGGGCAGGAAATGAGCAAATGATGATTCACCTAGAACTCTGTGTGTGCATGTGTGTGAGTATTTTATCTGTGTTCAGAACACAAAAAAGACTTTATGGAAACTTTTCTTTTTTCTTTTATAGAGTCTGGGAATTTTTAAGTATTAAGCTTAATGTTGCTTATTATATCACATATAAGTATACTTTTTAAAAACTGCTTTAAAAAACTTCTAGTGAGTCTGTAATATATATACACATGGCATTTTTAGACAAATCATATGCATTAAAAAGAATTTTCTATAATGAAGTATCCTTACATATTTCATAAACTGTGAGCTCCAGTTTTATCTTGGAGACAAGTAAAATGATTTTCTGAATCCAGAGGTCATGCAGGCCTAATGGGGCAATCTAGACCAGTGGAAAGATTGTTATATTTAAGATTAGCTGAGAGACAGCTAGGGGGCATAGTGGATAGAGCATTGGCCTTCAAGTCAGTAGAACATGAGTTCAAATTGGAGATTATTAGCTGTGTGATCCAGGGCATGTCACTTAACATCAATTGCTTCCTCAAAAAAATCAATAAAATAAAAATAAAAGTCAGATAGTCTAGATTTAAATTCTGCCTCTTGCCATCTCAGAGAAATCATTTAACCTTTCTGGGCCCAAACGTCTTTACCTGCAAGATTGGACCTTTAAGATTTCTTCTAACTCTAGGATGCAGGGATGTGCTGATAAATGTTTAACAATCAGTTCTTTTGGGGGAGGGGAGGGATGTAGCCTGACATACTTTTAAGTTTAATCTGCATTAACATTTTTCCATTACTTTTTAAAGTCTAGACAATCAACAGAATAATAAATCAAGTCCTAATTTGTAGCATTTCCTGATTTCTGAGATGCAAGTACTCACACTGAAAATTTAACAACCACCTCTTGCTTGCCTCTTTCAAGCTGGTTTTAGCACATATTTGTACCAATTTTGCAGATGGGGAAAATGGAGCTCAGAAATTCCTAGTTTATACACATGGTTTCTTGACTATAATCACATACAACAAAAAGTTCTGGCTTCAGCAGGCCCTTGATCCTAAGATTTTCTGTGTCAACAATATTCTGCTTTAAATGGCTCATTTGCCACAAATATTCGTGGGTAGCAGGGAGAAGAGAGCAACTACACTGAATTTGAAATAAGGTGTATGTATTGCCACACCATTCGTTGATCACCATTCCTACTTGTGACCCAGCCCTCACAGCCATTGTCTGGGGAGGCAACTCCTGTAGACAATGGGCCAGTCATTCCCACTGACTGCCAATCAAATACTACCCACTGGAAAGGTGAGCCAGCCTAGTCAGAGCAGCAAGGTACCGTCCAGGAGAAACAGGAGGCAGCAGGTGCCAGGCAAGTTGAACTTCCACCGCCAACACCTTTATCTTGACTACTATCTTTCCTCAGGCCCTGATGGAGAAGGCCCAGCACCGTGAGTTTCCGGCCCTGTGTCACATGGTTCATCATCAGAAATGGCTATGTTTTTATCACTGGCAGAAGAAGTAGGATTTCTTCCTATTGGTATCTTTTTTCTTACCTTCTCAACATCTCGAGCATCCCCTTTCTCTCCACTCAATATGGTAATTTCTTTAATAGCTTTCTAATTGATCTCCCTGCTCTGAGCCTTTTCCTCACCCACCAGTCATTCAATAAACATTTATTAGATACCTACTATATTCCAGGAACTGGAGACACTGTGAGAGGCAAAAGACTATCCCTGACTTCAATTAAGTAAGGATTAATTTGATACCTACTTTGTGCAAGGCACATGCTGGTAGTATAAAGTCAAAATGAAAATAAGTCCTCCCTTTGAGGAGTTCATGTTCTGCTGAGGATCTCTAGCACACACTCCAGATGAAAATGCCTAGTATAACTGGGTGATACAACAGATAGAGAATTGGGCTGAGAGATAAGAAGATGAGTTCAAATATGATCCCAGATACTAGTTGGGAAGTCACTTAACTCCTATTTGCCTGACATTCCTCAGCTATAAAAAGAAGATAATAATAGGACCTATTTCCTAAGGTTTTTGTGAGGAGCAAATGAGATAATAAATATAAAGCACTTAAGCATAGTGCTTAGCACTAGTATGTATTATATAAATGCTAACTAATTGTTGTTATCATTAAAAATAATATAAAACAATTTCAAGATCATTAAAAACTGAGGTGAGGGGGAAATCAGAAAAGGTCTCCTATAAGGGGTGGCCCCTGAGCTGGGGATTCTAGAAAAAAAATGAAGGAGAAAAAGCATTCCAGGTCTGGATGATCATAGGTGTGGAGATGGAAGATGTAATATCCTATAGGAAAAATAACAAGCTGGTTGGTTTGAGTGGAAAAGAAAGGGCATGAAGGGAAATGATATTTAATAACACTAAAAAGATAAATAAGAACTATAAAATGGAAGACTTTAAATGACAAAACATTTTTCATTTTTTTTCCTAGAGACAATAGGGAGCCACTGAAGGCTTTTGAGAGAGGAAGTAAGAATAAACTTGTGACTGGGGAATATCATTTTTGACACATGTGTGGAGGATTGAATAGAGAGAGTAAATTCTAGAAGCAGAAAGACCATTTAGAAGGCCATTATTTAAGTCTAAGTACAGAGAGATAAGGTCTTGAACTAGGGTAAAAGGTTTTATTAATAGAGTTGTTGGGAAGAGAAAATTTACAACTGATTAAATATGAGAGATTAAGAGGAAAGTAATGAATGATTTCAAGTTTACAAATAGCTCTGCTTCTAGCAAGTCACTTAACTTCTGTCTGCCTCAGTTTCCTCAACTGTAAAATGCACATGATAATAATACACAAATCTTCTGGGATTGTTATGAGGTTTCAAATGGGATAATCAATGTAAAGTGCTTATAGCATGGTACCTGGCACATAGTAGTTGCTTAATAAATGTTTCTACTCATATTCCCTTTTCTCTCCCTCTCTTCTTTCCTCCTTTCTTCCTTTTCTCTCTTCCTCCCTTCCTTCCTAGATCCTGATATAACTAGTTAATTGCTCAGACACTCTCATAAGTCTGAAATAGGAGAGAGAAAAAAAAAAAGAACCATTTGCTCTAGATTATTTAGAAATCCTGAGTAGTTAGGCTTATATGATAGGGCAGATCTAGTGCAAGGTAGGGTATTTCTGGGGCCCAATGGCTCATTGTCTCCTAAATCCCTGAGGAGGGCCTGGAGGAGCCTGTTTTCTGAGAAAGAGTGACTCCTTGGCTGGCCACTGAGGAATTTGGGGGGAGAAATGGGCTGACCTGCCTACAAAATTTCAAAGGTAGGACCAAAGAAAAAGCTCCTTTTCCTTTCATTTATCACCTATACTTGATAGCCAGAATAGTGTCCATTCTTGTCCTTCTTCAGTCCTTAGAATGTTTTTCACCTTCTCCATGACTACCATTTTTAACTCCATCCCTACCTACTGCAGTAGTGCAGTTGAAACTCCAGATGAAGAATTTTGTTTTTCCCTCTTCCTTATCCAGTAACACTATTCCCTTCCCAGTGGAATATAAGTTTCTTGAGGGCAGGAGTTTCTACCTTGCAATTTTGTATCCCCAATGCCTGGCACAGTGCTTTGAATATTGCAGACCTTTAATGGTGTTATTTATAATTGTTGAATGTTCTTTTTTTCTCTCTTTATCCCTAATGACTGGTTAGGGAAAATGCATATTACTGTTATCATTCTTTTTTCTCTAGGCTTTTTCCATTCAATGGAATCTGCCTTGTCTGAGTAACTATTTGCCATGTCCAGAACATTTTCACTTTTAATGTATTCATCCTGTATTAGATTACTATTTCAGCATGGCATTTTTGTGAACGTCTAACTTGTAACTAATGCAAAAGCATAAATCTTTTTGGAAAATTAGATTTTCAGATCAAACATCTGAGATTCCCACTATGCCTATTTTTTTGGTTTACTAAATAATATAATGGGGTTTGGCAAATGCCCAGATCACCTAAGATGGAGGTCACCCACCTGGAGGGCACTAAGAACCTACTTCTGGAAGACAGGAGAACTGGTACATGCGTGGGCAGAATCTGTTAGCCTCTAATATGAATTAGGAATAGCATCTTTCCATTGCCTGAAGATAGAAGTCTATATTTTTAAAACTACCTGAGATCCTCTTTCCTGCATTTATTTCTAAGGATAAAAGACTTCACTCATACAAGCTGAAACCTTTGCCCTAAGTAACCCTGCCTTGAGCAGTTAACAGGAAGCCATAAATTTATATTCATGATCTCCTTGACTCCCAAAGCTAACAAACACTGCTGTTAGCTGAACCAGGGATAACCATTAAGATGCCAGTGGGAAAACAGAAAGTCAGGAATCCTCTGAACCCTCCAAACTTAAAAGACCTGCCTCTGGCCAAAATGGGGATGCAAAGAGTACTAGGTCAAACTCAAACCTGAGGCCTCTGCTTCCCACTCCCAAGAGTTTTCTCCCCCAGGGGTTTTATATACCATACTTGTTCTAGTTTCTGAAATAAGTGTAGCCCTATGGCTCTTTTCATCAGTGAGGTGATTTGGGCCAATTCCAATAGACTTGTGATGGAGAGAGCCATCTGCATCCAGAGAGAGGACTATGGGGACTGAATGTGGATCACAACATAGTATTTTTGCCTTTTTTGTGTTGTTTGTTTGTAATTTGTTTTCTTTCTCATTTTTTTGATCAGATTTTTCTTATGCAGCATAATAGTTGTGAAAATATGTATTAGAAGAATTGTACATGTTTAACATATTTTGGATTACTTGACATCTAGGGAGAGGGAGTGAGGAGAAGGGAGGGAGAAAAAAATTTAGAACACAGTGTTTTGCAGGAGCAAATATTGAAAATTATTTATGTATGTATGTTGAAAATAAAAAGCTAAAAACATAGGTGTAGTCCTTAACTAACTTGACACTTTAAACATAATCCATAGGGACTGATGAAGTTTCCTCAGCTTATTCTAACACTCTTCAGGTACAGTCCTATTCCAGTTATTAGAACTTTATCCACTTAGTCTAAAACTATAATCAACAGTAAAATCTACAAGTGATTGATTTAGATTTGTTTTCATCTCATGAGGATAACAGGACATTTATCATCTGCTTTAAGTAGGGTGACTACTCAAATTTATTTAACCAACAGTGACTAGTCATGGGATCAGATTGAGGGATAACCTATGGATACCTCAAGATCTCCATCAGTGTCCTTACAATATCAGGAGAACTCAAGGTAGTTCCCAATATATTAAGCAAACACTTGTGGAAAATTCATGGGAGGAAATGAATGAGAGAGAGTATCACAGAATAAAAAAGATTTTATATTTATATATTTATATTTATATAATAAAAAAGACAGATTGTAAGCTGTATGAGGGCAGCCAAGTGACATTGTAGAAAGAATGTTGGCTCTGAATTCAAGACCAGAGATCAAATTAACCTTATTAGCTGTGTGATCCTGAGCTAGTCACTTATATCTTATCTCAAGTTCCTCACGTACAGAGTTCATAATAGCACCTTCCTCCCAGTTATAAGAATAAGATGAAATATTTGTAAAGTGCTTTGCAAAGCTTTAAACATATTTTTTCTAGCATCTGTTATGTATTATTGCATATAATACCCACATTATTGAGATCATGTTAGGGTATTAAAGACCATAACTGTTTATTTGTTTTTCTAGAAAGTTTATTTTTAATAAATCAAGTTGGGAGAGAAAAATCAGAGCAAAAGGGGAAAAATCATGGGGGAGATTAAAAAAACTGAAAAAAGAAGTGAATAGAACATGTGTTGATTTACATTGTCTCCTTAGTTCTTTTTCTGGATGCAGATGGCATTTTCTGTCCAAAGTCTAGGGAGTGCTTTGGATCACTGAACCATTGAGAGGAACCAAACTCTTCATAGTTGATTTTTGCACATTCTTGCTGTTATAGTGTACAACGTATTCCTGGTTCTGCTTGTTTTGCTCAGCATCAATTTGTGTAAATCTTTTCAGGGCTTTCTAAAATCAGCTTGTTTGTCATTTTTTTTTTATAGAAAAATAATACTCCAGGGGCAGCTAGGTGGCGCAGTGGATAGAGCACCAGCCCTGAAGTCAGGAGGACCTGAGTTCAAATCTGATCTCAGACACTTAACATTCCCTAGCTGTGTGACCCTGGGCAAGTCACTTAACCTCAATTGCCTCAGCAAAAAAGCAAAAAAAAAAAAAAAAATAAAAAAAAAAAAGAAAAATATTACTCCATTACCTTTATATACCACAACTCATTCAGCCATTTCTCAATATGGGCATCTATTCATTTTCCAATTTTTTGTTACCACAAAAGAGCTGCTGCAAATATTTTTGCACATGTGAGTCCTTTTTACTCCTTTATGATTTCCTTGGGATACAGACCCAGTAATGGCACTGCTGGGTCAAAGGGTATGCAGAGTTTTACAGCCCTTTAGGCATAGTTAAAAATTGCCCTCCAGAATGCTTAGATCATTTCACAACTCCACCAAACATTAGTGTCCCAGTTTTCCCACATTCCTCTAACGTTTTTCGTTATTTTTTCCTGTCATCTTAGCCAATCCAAGAGGTGTGAGGTAGAGACCACACTGTTTAAAGATCTCTGATGATTCCTACATAAAGAGAAGGATTTTTGTAATATGAATTTGTCCCTTTCAAAAGGTGGATTTTTTTTTCTTTTGCATTTGGAGTTTCTTAAAAATTTTCTTTTAAGATTATCTGCCTCAGAGCAGCTAGATGGTACAGTGGATAGAGTGCCAGCTCTGAAGTCAGGAGGACCTGAGTTCAAATCCAGCTTCAGACACTTAATACTTCCTAGCTGTGCGATCCTGGGCAAGTCACTTAACCCCAAATGTCTCAGCAAAAAAGAAAAGAAAAAAAGTATATCTGCTTTACATGATATTTGTGGAAATACACATGTTTAACATATACTGAATTACTTGCTGTCAAGAGGAAGGGGGTGGGAGGAAGGGAGGGAAAAAATTTGGAACACAAGGTTTTACAAGGGTAAATGTTGAAAATTATCCATGCATATGTTTTGAAAACAAAAAGCTTTAATAAAAAACATTATCTGCCTTAAATTTGAAACTTAAAAGTGAATTTGATATAGCTAGGCCCTCATACAACAAGAAAAAGTAAAAGCTTTCTGATAGCAAGAAAGTAATAGGATAACTACAAAAAGCAGGTAGAATTCTTTTGGGTCATTTACCAAAATGTCTCTTACTGTGTCACTGCATTGTTGGGTGCAATATAATGATGGTTGATAATGTTAAGGATGTATGAAGGATGTGATGTTATAGAAAAATCACTGCCCTAGATAGCAAGAAAGCAAGGTTTGAGACATGGCATTGTCAGTTGCTAATTTTATGACTTTGGTCAAATCAATAAATTCAATTTTCACTATCAATAAAATGGGATAAGAATGTTTCCATTAAAAAAAAATCTGCCTTAGTACTAACGACCAAAAATATTAAAGAACCCAAAGTAAAGCAAATTCCAACTCCTCAGGACAAGAGAAAAAAGAATACATGGTCTTTGGGTTATTTTTAGCTAGATCAGAAACTTCTTTATATTGCTTTGAAATGTCTAAGCCCTTTTCCAGCTTTAATACCCTTTGAGTCTATAAGATTTTCAGTGCAAATCTTACACTCGCTTAAAAATAGTAAGAGATTTCCAATTTGCTTTTGAAGTCATAAATAATTGCTGTAATCCATCACTTGTTTTTATTCATGAGATTAATTTTTAAAAGTATAACTAGTTTCAAAGCCAGGAAGATGGGGATTCAAGTCCTGTTTCTGAAACATATAGGCTGTAGGACTCCCCAAAAGTCACTCAACCTCTAAGGATATTAGGCAGATTTTCTTTCTTTCTTTCAACAACAGCTTTTTATTTTCAAAATACTTGCAAAGATAGTATTCGGCAAACCTTGTGTTCCAAATTTTTCTCCCTCCCTTCCTCCCCCCCTTCCTCTAGACAGCAAGTAATCTACTATATGTTAGACATGTGCAATTCTATACATATCTCTACATTTATCATGCTGCACAAGAAAAATCAGTTCAAAAAGGGAAAAAATGAACCAGGCAGATTTCTAAGACAAGAATTTTCAGAGAGGGTGCTAACCTATGTTGGCAAGAGGGAGGTTCCTCATCTGAAGATTTTTTCTATTAATGAAATCACAAGTATCCTATAATTCATATTAAGAACTCTGAAAAACTGATGTCTATTTTGAATATGCATGCATTATTTTTAAACAAAGTAGAGATATTTTTAGACACACAGTCTTACAAAAATTTATTTAAAAGTATGCACACTGGAAAGAAACTGAAATTGAAATTAAAGATAAGGGAAAACATTAAACAAATACTAAACAAACTCTAAACATCAATATAGATTTCTAAGAAAGGAAGGTACACCATCAAATTGATATAGAGAAAGCAGACTACAGCATGAACTTTGAGGGAAGGCAAGTTAATTGATACATTAGCTTATGGTATTCAGATATATTTCTAAGTCACCAATAATTAGAGAAGTACATATTTTAAAATTATGTTTGTAGCACATTAAAATTATAGCTTAACATGTTTAACTTATGTCTTGGGGAGGGGGGGAAAGGAAAGAGGGGAAGGAAAATTTGGAATACAAGGTTTTGCAAAGGTGGGTGCTGAAAACTATCTTTGCATATATTTGGGAAAATAAAATACTGTTAAAAGATTTTTTAAAATAAAATTATGGCTTAAAAATTAGTTTAGGAAAGTTTCCAGAGTAAGGTTTTGGGTTTTTTAAAGTTTTTTTTTCTTTTTAAAGTTTTTTATATTCAAAACATATGCATGGATAATTTTTCAACATTGACCCTTGCATAGCCTTGTGTTTCAGATTTCCCCCTCCTTCCCCCTCCCCTCTCCCCTAGATGGCAAGCAATCCAATATATGTTATACATATATATGTTAAAATATATGTTAAATCTAATATGTAAACATATTTATATAATTCTCTTGCTGCACAAGAAAAATCAGATCAAAAGGAAAATAAATGAGTAAGAAAACAAAATGCAAGTGAATAACAACAAAAAGAGTAAGAATGTTATGTGGTGATCTACATTCAGTTCCCACAGTCCTCTCTCTGAGTATAGATGGCTCTTTTCATCACAAAATCATTGGAATTGGCATCAATCATCTCATTGTTGGAAAGAGTCACGTCCATCAGAATTGATTGTCATATAGTATTGTTGTTGCCGTGTATAATGACCTCCTGGTTCTGCTCATTTCACTCAGCATCAGTCCATGCAAGTCTCTCCAGGCCTCTCTGAAATCATCCTGCTGGTCATTTCTTATAGGACAATAATATTCCATAACATTCATATACCATAATTTATTCAGTTATTCTCCAATTGATGGGCATTCATCCATTCAGCTTCCAGTTTCTACCCTCTACAAAAAGGGCTGCCACAAACATTCTTGCACATGTGGGGCCCTTTCCTTCCTTTATGATTTCTTTGGGATATAAGCCCAATAGAAACACTGCTGGGTCAAAGGGTATGCAGAGTTTGATAACTTTTTGAGCATAATTCCAGATTGCTCTCCAGAATAGGTAGATCTGTTCAGAGTTCCACCGATAATATATTAGCATCCCAGTGTAAGGTTTTGATGCTGTTACTATATCCCATTGACATCCCAGGGAATGTGAGCCTATTCACTCTCCTTTTATATAAATTCTAGGTGTTTTCTGAAAATGTATCAAAAATTCAATATATATTTACTGTATCTAAAATGTGCAAGGCAATTTTTTAGGTACTTGATAAACAAAGACCAAAATAAAACAGTTCTTTCCCTGAAGGAACTTATATCCTAGGGGAGATGATCATCTATTGTTGCAAGAGATGTCAGAAGCCATCCAATCCAATTGCATTATTTTACACACAAAAGAAGAGAGAATCAGGGAGTTCTAGGGACTTGTCAGAGATGGGATTTGAATCCAGAAACTTTTTTTTAGCTACAGAGTCAGGGCTTTTTCTACCGAAACACACTATCTTCATGAACAGACTTGAAAGCAGACGGTTCTTCAGCTTTAAAGGAACAACTTCCAAGATCTTGGTCTTAGAAAGATCATGACAGATGAAGATGAAAAGATGAAAGATGAAGGGTCAAGTGAGTTAATAAGAGCTGCTAAGTGTGGAATTTGGAATCTGAGCTTGTATCTCCTCGGGCTCCAGGTTCTTCCTATTCTATGATATTGTTTTCAGAACATAAGGACTGGAAGCAGGCACTAACACAGCACATGTTATCCAATCATGTACCAGTCTCTTGCCTTTGGCGTAAGAAGAGAAAATGCTATCCCATTTCATCAGGTCTCCACTTCTTCTCTTCTCAATCTCTTCTTTAGTGTTTGTAGTCTGCATCTGACTTTATCATTCAACAGAAACTGCTCTGTTCAATATGACCAACGATCTTTTCATTGCCAAACCTAATGACTTTTTTCAATCCTTCTGGATCACCTTCTTCTCTTTAGTTGACATTACTCTCTCTTGTTTCTCTTCCTGTCTGAGTAGGAGAGTCTCATGTACCTTTGCTGGATATTTATCTAGGTCATATGTATTAAAGGGTCCTGTAGGCCCCTATCTTGGATCTTCCCTTCTCTGCTCCCATGATTTAATTATCATCTTGATATTGATGATTCCCAAATCTACTCACTCAGCTCTAATATCTCTCCTTATCTCCAGACTGCCATCTGCAACTGCCTATCAAACATCTCAGTCTTCATGTCCCATAGGCATCATAGGTTCCAAATGTCCAAAACTGAATTCATTCTCTTTCCACTCAAACCTTCCCCGTTTCCTAACTTCCATATTATTGTTGTGGGCTTCGCCATCCTCCCAGTCACCCAGGCTTGCAATTGGGGTGTCATCCTTGACTTCTCATTCTTTCTCAACACGCCCCCATATCCAATTTTGTGCCACAATCTGTGGTTTCTACCTTTACAACATCTCTAATAGCAGCCATTTTTTCTCTCTTTTAATACTGCCACCATGCTGATGAAGGATCACCTCATTTCTGGACTGCTGAAGTAGCCTGCTGGTTGGTCTTTCTGCCTAAAGTGTCTATCCACTCTAATCCATCCTCCACTCAGCTATCAAAGTGATCCTTCTAAAGGATACACCTAATTCTCTACTTCTCTCTTTCTCCCCTTCTGTTTCTCTGTCTCTGTCTATCTCTGTTTTCTGTCTCTCTCTGTCTTTGTCTCTGTCTCTCTGTCTCTCTGTCTCTCTGTCTCTCTCTGTCTCTCTCTCTCTCTCTCTCTCTCTCTCTCTCTCTCGTCCTCTCTCTCTCTCTCCTCTCTCTCTCTCTCTCTCTCTCTCTCTCTCCCTCCCTCCCCCCCAACACAATAAACTTCAGCAGATCCCTAAAACCTCAGTGATCAAATATGGAAGACTTGGCCATCTGATTCCTTTCTTCCTTTCCAGTCTTCTTACACCTTATATTGCCACTCCTCCCTATGGTCTGTGATACAATGATGCTGGCCTCTTTTCTGTTCCTCCGACAAGACATTCTACCTACATTTTCACTGGCTGTTGTCTATCCCCAGAACACTCTCCTTCTCTGTCTCCTGGTTTCTCTAGTTTCCTTCAGGTATCAGCTCTTAGCCATCTTTGACAAGGCACCTTTTCTGATCTTTCTTCACTCCAGGGCTTTCCCTTGATTCCTCCCCCGCCCCCCCCCCCAATTTATCCTGCACATAGCTTGTGGGTGCAAACTTGCATACTGTCTGACTCACAGAACTGTGAGGTTCTTGAAAACGGACTGCATTGCCTTTCTCTGTATTTCCAGTGCTTAGCACAATACCTGGCACTTAATTGGTGCTTAATAAACACTTGCTCACTGACACAAATACCGACACAGTATATACACAGTAATACAAAGTAATTTCAAGCGAGCAACAGTTAATAGTTGGGAACATCAGCAAAGGCCTTGTTTAGGCGGATACCCGAGCCATGTGTTAAAGGGAGCTGAGATTTCTCCATGGTGGAGGTGAGGAAGAAGTACATCCCAGCCAAGAGAGCCCATTTGGTCAAAGGCACAGAACTGGTGGGTGAAATGTTATGTATAGGGAGCAAAAAGCAAGCTAATTTGACTAAAACAGAGTGTGGGAAGGGGAGCGATATGTAATTAGTATGAAGTTGTAGATGAAAGCCGAATTGTAAAAGCCAAAATGGATTTTGCACTTCATTCTGGAAACAACAGGGAATTTTTAGGGATTTTGTGTGTGTGTGTGTGTCGCACATGTCGACAGGAATATTGATTTGGAAGCTGTGAGGAGAATGAATTGGAAAGAGAAGAGACAGGGCAGGGAGATGAATTAGGGGATTATTGGAACAGTCCAGGCAAGAGGTCATTGGGCCTGAGTGAAGGGTGAGCTTGTGGAGGTGGCAAGCAAGGGGGAGGTATGAGTTCTCAAAGCAGAGCACTCAAGTCAGCTAAATGTTGGATATAATTTATATGTCCTCACATTAATATTCCGTGGGGCTTGACCTACCTTATAAAACCATGGTTATAGAGGTATAGTTTTAGAGCAAACACTCAGGGAATAAGGAGCCACAAGGTCAAGTCCTTGGGAAGATTCCTCTGAATTCCTTGGGGCCAAGAAGCTGTCTGTGTTAGATCAGTGTGTACACTTGCCTCCAGCAGCAATCGATCACAAGGGCTATCTCTATATCCAGGGATATTGGCAGATCTGGAGACAACTGGAGACAACCTGTTCAGGGCATGACATTAGAGAGAGCCACAGAGTGCTTCATCATCAACAATGTTGTGTTAAATTGAAATAAATGTTCATTGTCCTTGAGAAAGCATTGGGCCTTAAATATTTAGGAAGAAGGCATAAGACCAGTGTCATATTTCAAGAGACACTACAAGAACCCAATAGTTCTAGGTGTGTTGTTTTTTTTTTAATATAACGGCATTCTTAGGAGACTAATTCTAAGAGGAACATATTTGAACATGCAATGACATTTACAACAAAAGGACTAGAGAAGTACAAACGAAGAGGAAGCATTGTTAGAATTATACTTCATCCAAAATGTATATCAAAACATAATGTTGAAAACAACTTATTTAGAACCTATTATTTTTGGTATCCAGACACACTGCTGTAAATGGTGTTGCCTAGCAAAACAGAGATATATGTGATCTCAAATTCTTTAAAAAAAAAAAAAAGCAATTATTAACAGAAGCAGAGAATTAAACAAGGAGACATAAATTTGTCAAATGTATTTGCTACTGTCCTGGAGGAAGTCCTTTATGAAGGAGAGGTCCCTATAGGTGGTACAGGCTTACAGATACTTCTTTTTGTAAATGACATGGTCCTATTCGAGCCAAGCTTCAGAATATTATAGAGCCTCCTAAATGAGATCCACAGTCATGCAAAAGAGTTTGGACTAGCAATTCAAAAGGAAAAACCAAGTGGATTGAAAGTGCCTTTTATTCAGTCTATAATGTACCATTTGATGGATAGCTTATTGGGTTGATTTATTTGATTATATATTTCTGTATGTATATAAATAAATACACATAATAAAGAGTTTTAATAATAAAAAAATAAATACACATACACACAAATATATGCACATGTGTGAGTATATATTTATGTATATATGTATGTGTAAACATATACATATATACGGCACCCCATTCTACCCTCCTACATACATATGCACATATACATACATGTAAAAGTATCTGTGTATTTTTATGTATGTATATATGTATAAATTACACATATATCTTGGATAGGCACTGCCTTTAAAATGAATTTGCCTAGAACTAAATAGAAGGAAGAATAAGCTATATTGCATTTGTGAAATCATGTAATACTATTAATAACCCCAAGCTTCACCTTGAAACAAAAAACCATTTTTCTAAAATCAGTTTTCTTTTAGTAACAAGTAGTATGACATAGTGCAGAGAAGGCTGTCCTTGGAGTAAGAAAGAACTGAGTTCAAGTCCTATCTGTGAAACATATTGGTCATGTGACCCTGAGCAAGTCAGTAATGGCCCAGTGCCCCAAGCAAATTACTAAGTCTATATTACAGACAAATTGACAAACTACATTGATGGAGGGAATTCATATATTGGGAAGACTCCACATTGATGAAATACAATTCTGGGACAAAACAAAACAAAAAGTCTTCTGGTGATGCTACATGACTACGAATCATAAAATACCATAATTTCTGAGAAATCAAAATTGTAGGTCACCAAGAAATACAATATGGCATATTACCTACCAAGTGTTATATGCAAACATGGCATAAAAGAAATCATCCAAGAGATGTATAACTGGGAAAGGAAAATAAGAGTAAATGGTGACTGGTAAATTTCATGCCATATACTTAATATTAACAGATTTTTTCAAAATCTCCAGCACATTAGACACACCCCATATGCAGAATTTATGGAAAGATATGGACAAAATCTCAACAGATGAAAAGGAATAAATGGATTATGATTCCTAAAGAAGAGAATGGAGCTCCAGTGGAGGAAATGCAAAAATAATCTAATTTCTTATCAATGATGTTACTGTATATTCCTGGTGTAGGTGATCTGGGGAGTATCTCTTAGATTTTATGACTTTTCAGTTTCCTGCCATCACCATCCTGCAATCCTTATTCATGCTAAAACTACATGATACCTCAAAAACTTGTAGATAAGTTATTTTACTTTATGATTATTTTTAAAAGAAGCATTTCTATTTCACCCTGACTAAAAAGGGAAGCAACTACTCATGAGCCCAATCCCCATTACTAATCAGGACAGAAGCTTTTGCTTTTTCCATCCCAGAACTGGTTTGGTTCGCCCTTCCTTAGACAATTTTACCATTAGATTGTAAGTTCCTTGAGGATAAGAATTACTTTTTGCTTCTTCTTATATCACCAGCACTTAGCAGTGACTGACACATAGTAGGTACTTAATAAATGTTTATTAATAGAATGATTGACTTGGTGGCCTCCCTGCTCCCTAAAGACTCCAAATTATTTTAAAATTAATGAATAAATGCTGAAAAAATGTGACTTGTGCAATATGAGTAGGGCAGGGTTTAAAATATTTGATGGAGGCAAAGCACAGCTGGTTTTCCCATCCCTAATTTCAGATATCATTACCCAAAAGATTTTTCTCCCGAGTAGTTTGTTTTACATAATAAGTACTTACACTTTGAGACTGGTTGCTATTTTATTCTTGGCAATGAAATAAAGGGAAATTAAGATGTTTTTAGAGTTGACAGCTTCTGTTTGAATATGAATGCCAAGTTTCTCTTAAGATTATATGATCTAGATAACATAGCAACTGTGAGGGGAAAATGAAGTGAAGAAGGGCTACATTAGCCCTCTGTCATTATATACTTGTACCAGAGCTTTAAGTGAGGTTTCACTGAAGGGTGCATACTTTTACCCTATGGTATTTTTGTTTCCATTATGATATTATTGATATTATTTATGAGAGTGAATTATGTCTTATATGGCAAGAGACATCCATTGATCCTAATCCCTTAAAAAGAATAGATTATCACTAGTCCTGAAGTCAGGAAGACCTGAGTTCAAATCTGATCTCAGACACTTAACATTTCCTAGCTGTGTGACCCTGGGAAGGGTCACTTAACCCCAATTGCCTCAGCAAAAAAAAAAAAAAAAAAAAAAAAAAAGAATAGATTATGCCAAACAAAATTGGCCATACTTTCAGCCCCTTTCATCTTCCTCCCTCTAAATCATCCTTTAGATGGGTTCAACGTGGTTTACTAGTGACTAGCTCCGTACAAGTTTAGGGAGAAAAATAATGAATTCCATTTTGAACATATTGAGTTTAAGATGTCTACTGGACATCCTTGATGGAAGGCACTATTTTTAACCTGGTGTTTAGCACAGTGTCTGGCACATAGTAGCTACTTAATAAATGTTTGTTAATTGATTGATTAAAAAGAAAACAAATCAATAACTTCTTACAAAAAGCCTTTCTTAATTTTCTTAATTATCCCCACTGAAATTACTTTCTATTATACACACACACACACACACACTGTATTTATTTAACTTTTGTCATCTTATCCCATCCCCACTGCAGGAAAAAATAAGTACTCTGAAGACAGGTCCATTTTGGTTTTGCATTCTCAAATGGAGTCTTGGAGAATTGAATGTAATTGAAACAACAAAAATTCCCAGCACCTTGGACAGAGGCTCTAATCTAGTAGGCACTTTCAAAAAACACTAGTAGAATTTCTCTAAATTAAGAAATTGATTAATTTCAGGACAGTCCCAATTTGGAGACTGAAACTTAAGTAGGGAAAGCACTAGATTTAGAATGAGGAGGCTGAGCTACAGATCCTAACTCTGCAACTTTCCTGACCACCTGGATTGGATAAATTACTTAACCTTCTTGGGGCTCCCTTTTCATAGTCTATAAAGTGAGGAGGTTGCACCAGCAAGGTCCCCTTTAATTCTAAATACTAGGATCACTTAAAAAAACAAAACAAAACAAAACACTTTCATTGAATATCACATAGATTTGTTTCAAGAAAAATGCTCTGTAAGCCTTAAAACAAGTTATTCTTTTTAGCCCAGGAAGAAGGTATAATAGATTTGGCATGCTTCTCTACTCAAACTATACAATCATTTCCTCTCAGGATACTTCCTCTTAATTGTCCTCACTCTTCCTTTCCTTCTTCCCTTTTCCATCCTCCTTTAAAATTTTTTTCACTGTATTGACCTAGCCCAGATCAACCACCTGATTAGCCACTACCTATTCTTTCTTTGTCCTCAATGAGCTGCCTTCCTTTTGTTGTTGCCATCAGCTTGTGGGCCTTGCCTCTGCTACTGCCCTCTAACTGAGCTCCCTGGCTACCATATTATTCATTCTCATATAAAACTTTAGCACCTGCAAACATGGAGAGAAATACAGGGCTTTATAAAGAACTGTATTTGAAAAGTTGCAAAATCCTGGCAACATTTTTTCCCTCCTCTCTCTTAAAATAGAAATTTGGATTTTCACCCTATGTGTCTGAGTGGGAAAACTTTGTTTGAAAGTATTTGGGGGTATTGTTTCTTAGAAATCTATTACACAGAAAAATAATTGCCAGGAGGAAACAATAGATTTTTCTTCTCTGCAGAATCCTTGAAGGAAAATGAGGAACTAGAGAAAATTCTTTACTCAAGATATATAATCAAAACCTACTATGAGATCACTCAGGGTTCACCTTGGGACTAAGGCACTACTTAGGTTTTCCATGTCATACTAAAATGCCAAATTCTTTCACTTCTGTGCTACTACAGGATAGGAAGTAGCCAGGAAGTCAAAACCTAGGTCATATAACACTACATCCTTGGAGTCATCAGAAGTTTCCAGGGAGAGCTCTGGAAAAATGCTTCCTGGAATAACTTCCTTTGGGTTCATTAAGTTTCCACCAAACCTGGCACATAGTAAGTGCTAAATAAATACTTGATGATTTATTAAGATTCATTTTATTTCCTCTTTGTTTTTCTAGTGTTTCTGGTCAAAGCAGGTTATTTTGGTTTTTTTGTTTGTTTGTTTTTTTATTATTAAAACTTTTTATTTGCAAAACATATGTATGGGTAATTCTTTAACATTAACCTTTACAAAGCATTCTGTTACAAATTTTTCTCCCCTATTCCCCACCCCTCTCCCAGATGGCAGGATATCCACTACATATTAATTATGTTAAAATACTTGACAAATCGAATATATGTATACATATTTCCACACTTACCATTTTTGTGCAAGGAAAATCATATCTACAAGAAAGAAAAATCAGACAAAGGTAACACAATGCAAGCAAACATCAATAGAGAGCATGAAAATGTTTTGTTGTGGTCAACATTTCGCATCCCTCTCTCTGGGTGTATATGGCTTTCTTCACTGAACAATTGGAACTGGTTTGAAACATTTCATTGTTGAAGAGAGCCATGTCCATCAGAATTGATCATCATATAGTATTGTTGTTGATGTGTACATTGATCTCCTGGTTCTGCTCATTTCACTCAGCATCAGTTCATGCAAGTCTCTCCAGGCCTCTCTGAAATCATCCTGCTGGTCGTTTCTCACAGAAAAATAATATTCCATAACATTCATATACCATAATTTATTCAGCCACTCTCCAATTGATGGGCATCCATTCAGTTTCCAGTTTCTAGCCACTACAAAAAGGGCTGCCATAAACATTCTTGCACATGTGGGGCTCTTTCCTTCCTTTAAGATCTCTTTGGGATATAAGCCCAATAGAAACACTGCTGGGTCAAAGGGTATGCACAGTTTGATAACTTTTTGAGCATAGTTCCAAATTGCTCTCCAGAATGGCTGGATCCATTCACAGTTCCACCAACAATGTATCAGTGTCTCAGACTTCCCACATCCCCTCCAACATTCGTCATTATCTTTTCCTGTCATTTTAGCCAATCTGACAGGTATGTAGTGGTACCTCAGACTTGTCTTAATTTAAAGCATATTATTTTGAATAATTCTAGATTTCACTGAGTAGACTTTGTAATATTTCTAGGATTGATGCAATTTGGAGAACATTACTAATAATAATGAATCCTTCTGCTTAAACTTTGTACAGAACATTTACATGTCACTGGTGAGCATTTAGCTAAACATATAGGTTGTTCTGCTTTATACCTTGATTCATGTTACTATTCAATTCATGAACAAAGTTATCTCTCATTTGTTTGTCCTCGAGTTTTGTACTATTTTAATAGTACAAGCAAATTTATAATTTATTAATATAACATTAACAGTACAGCGTTCCCTAACTGATAGAGAGTTGGTCTTGGACTCAGAAAGCTCTGCATTCAAGTTCTACCTTTGACAGTCAATCAACAAGAATGAAGTCCTTGCTCTGTGAGGATACAGAGAAATTAAAAAACATATTCCTTCCCTCCAAGGGGCTTACATTCTAATGTAAAAAGAGGGGACCCAGACAAGTCAAAAAAAAAAAAAAAAGGGAAATGCCTTGCTTGAGAACAAAATTGGTTTGAGGGATTTTTTTGAAAGTCAAATGCTCTTTAAAAATACACAGAATGAAATTAAATATTATCTATGTTCTCAATCACTCATATAACTATAAATCTGCTTGGGAAAATTGTCTATAAAACTTTTCTTCTTTACTTTTAAGATTATTCTATCCTTACTGAGAACATAGAAGATTTTCTTATAATCTTATTTTTCTTATATAGCATCTTTATTAAGATGGAAAAGTTATAAGGATCAATGATTGCTGGTATCATTTTGTTTGCCCCTGGTGGTAATACTATCACCCCAATCATTTCTAATTTTTTTCATTCTTATGGAATCTTTCCTTCTTTAAGAAATCCTGAAAATCAGTTCCTGAATAAACTTAAAATTGTATCAACTGGAGGAAACAACTCTTCTATGTATATTTATTTAGGTCCAGATATCCTCCCTAACTTCAGCTTCTTAAATGCCATGCCTCATATGGCATATCTGGTACTAAGAGAGAGTACAGATGTGGTATTTCAGCTATTATCTGGTCCATTTTGACAACACTTTGTTTTTAATCAATTAACAAACATTTATTGAGTATCTACCATGTGCCAGACACTGTGCTAAACACCAGGCAAAACACTAGTGCCTTCCATCAAGGATGTCCAGTAGACATCTTAAATTAAATATGTTCAAAATTGAATTAATTCTTTTTCTCCCTAAACCCTTTCCTCATCTGAAATTCTACAACTGTAGAAGGCAACATCATCTTCCAGGTCCTCAGTCTCATGACCTAGAGACATCTTGGACTCCTCACTGTCTCTCACTACAAAGTCTGTTGATTTCATTTTTGAAATAACTCTCTAACATGCTCCTTCCTCTTCCTTGACATTGCCCCCATCCTGGTACAGGCTCTTATCATCTAACTCCTAGATTATTACAATAGTCTGCCAGTTGGCCCATTTTAAATCTCATACCACTTAATCCATCTTTCATTCAGCCACTAAAGGGATTTTTCTAAAGTGTATGTCCAAACATACCCCACCCCAATAAACTCTAGGACTTCTCTATTGCCTTTAGGATTAAATACAAAATATTCTGTCATTCAAAGCCCATCATAATAAAGACACCATTATCCCCATCTACCTACCTTTTCAGTTTCTCATAATTTTACTCCCCAATGCATATTCTTCAGTGACACAGGCTTCATCTTTCAGCTCTGGACAGCTTCTCTGGCTGTATCCCTCATTTGACATGTTCTCCTTTCTCCATTTTGACTACAGACTTCCCTGGCTTCTTCTAAGTCCCAACCAAAATCTCATCTTTTACTGGAAGTAAAACTGGTCTTTATTCTAATGCATTCCCTCTGTTAATTATTTCCTAATTATTTCATATATATCTTGCTTTGTATATATGTGTTTTCATGTTGCCTCTCCCATCAGATTGTAAACTCTTGCAAGGCAAAAGCTGTCTTTCTTTTTCTTATTTGTATCCCCAGAACTTAACATAGTGCCTGACACATAATGAGTACTTAATAAGTGTTTATTGAATTAAATTGGAATCTATGAATTTTTAAAATCTTGATCATAGTATTTCAATATAATTGATTTCCTTTGTAATATTTTGTTTTAAAACATTTAAAAACATTTTAATTCTGAGAAAGAGTTGATAGGGCTTCACCAGATTTCCATCAAAAAGGTCCACAACATACACAAAAGGATAAGAATCCTTGCTCTAAAGACTTCTAGTCAAAAATCTCTCCTTTTATGTTTGAGGACACTGATGCTTCCTCATGATAATGATGACCATAATAATAGGTCGAATTTACACAATACTTTAAGGTTTACAAAGTAGTTTGCAGATCTTATCTTATGTAAGTCTCACAATAACCCTAGAAGGTAGGTGTTATAACTATTCTCATTTTACATGTGAGGAAATTGAGCTCAGGAGATTGTGTCATATAATTATTGGGTGCTAAGGGGAGCATTTAAACTCAGATTTTAAGGACCCCATGTCCAGTGCACTATCTGGTGTACCACTTGCTGCCTAATCCTGTGGAGAAGACTTTGTTCAATGATATATATATCAAAAAATATATAATTTTTATTTTATTAAGATATATTAAACATGAAGGTTTTTAAAACTAAGTAATGCTCTGTAAATTTTATTTTTTCCCTTTAATCTCATTCATTTCACCTTATTTTCACCCTAAAATTAATTTAAAGTTTATGTAGGTTTAGAAACAGTGAAACTTTAAATTTGCTTCATGTTACAACTTCTCCACAACTAAATAGAGTTTAAAGGCAATTTGTGTGAAGGAAATTATTAGGTTTATTTTTAAAACAATTATTACAGATTTTAAAAATGAATTTCAATGAGCAAGTTTCAAAGACTGAAAGTTCCTCCCTTTCCTCAGGTTCTGTTTAGAACCTGACTGATAGCCTTCATCTTTGCCCTCTATTACTTTCAGATTCCCACCCCTGCTTCTGCCTCCACCCTGTCCACTTCCTACTTTTCACTCAGCACATATGTCCTTGACCAGGCCTTTCTTGGCAGAGCTAGATCAATGACTGGAAGGGAATATTCAGTATTCACTTAGCTAATCCTTTGTCCTTATCCTAAACCTACCAAAATTAGTTTACAGAAATTAAAGTATGAAACAGAAGTGCAGTCTAAAATAATCATTTAAAAAAACTATTGGGGAATATCTAGCAGTAAACTAATTTACTACTTTATAATGTGGGCATATTGTAAATGAAATTAATTACAAGTTACAAGTATCTAGTGAATATGGGAATTAGACTCTAAGGTTCCTTATAGTTATGGAATTCTGTGAGTCTATAAAACCTTAAAACAGAATATTTTATAGTCTTATGCAGCAATAAATGACTAGGGCTAATATGTGAGAGAGTAATATAATTTTTATCAAACTGTGACAAAAGCTACCACATATTAGTAGTTACATTATTGGTATGCCACACCAATAAATTTCAATGTCTATGATGTTTTAGGTTGTTTTCCCATCTCCAGTAAAGTAGCAAAGTGGTGTTTATCTTTCTATTCTGTCTTCTCAAAGATTTATAACTTTCATTCCTATAATTTTTGCCATGTCCCAGTACTTCAGCTGTGCTGATTTTATTATTATATAGAAGGTTTGTACTAAGAGTCATCAGCATATGAAGAAGTGATAGATGGGCCCTGGAAAGCAGTTGGTTCATGTGAAAATCCATATAGATGTATTTCATGAACAACAGGGACAAGATTTATGAGAGGAGAGTCAGTGGTGAGCATGAGAATTGCTGGAAAGAGAAAACAAGTCCTAAAACAATATCAGAATGAGAGGTCAGCCAGGACTTCAGAATTCTGATGGGATCAAACTTAGTTTCAGCTCTGTGACTTGGGTAACTTACCATACTTTCATTTTCCTTGCTGATGATATGATATGATAATAATAGTCACCTTTCCCTTCCTTTTTGAGATGTGCTAAGGATAAATGAGATAACAGATGTAAAAGTCATTTAAAATAATGTAGGTATGTCCTTGATTGATGTTTGCTTACATTGTGTTTCCTTTATCTGATATATCTTTTGTGTAGATAAGACTTTTCTTGCACAACAATGATAAGTTTGGAAATATGTATACATATATTCGATTTGCCAATATTTTAACATAATTAACATGTAGTGGATATCCTGCCATCTAGGGGAGGGGTAGGGAGTTGGGGGGAAAAATTTGTAACAGAAAGCTATGTAAGGGTTATTGTTGAAGGATTACCCACACATATGTTATGCAAATAAAATAAATAAATAAATTAAAAAAAAAAGAAAGAAATTAAAAAAAAATAATGTACGTATGGAAATCTGGGTGTTGACATACCCAGAGAAAATTTGTTTTTATTTTCAAGAAGAATAATATTCAAGAAGAAGAAACCAGAATGGTTCAGTGGAGTGAGTCTTGACTTTGGAATCATAAAACCTGGCTCTGCCATTTATTTATTACCTGTGCAACTTTTCAGATCTCCTCTCCTCTCAGTTTCCTCATTTGAGTGTCGGTATAGAGCTTCAAAGGTCCTTTCCTGCTTTAAATTTATGCTCTTAAAAGCACTCTCTGGTACATATATGTCTTTTTTTTTTTTAACGAGGCCTCTGATTTTATTGATATATATAACATTCAGTGAGGAAAAGTACCAATGCAGATCAGCACCTATTCTTCAGCTTTTTCTGGTAGAGAAAGCAGAAGCACAGAGAAGGGAAAATGTTCCAATTATGGGCTACTTAGATCCAGAGGGTAGAGTAGAGTGTGGGACCTGAAGAAAAAGGTAGCTGGAAGTTAAGCAAGGGCTATATCTCTTCTCTAAGGATTCCTTAGGATGGAGGACCTGATCTGGCTAAGATTCCTGCTTCCCAATGAGAAGAGGTAGAAGTCCATCCAACAGTCCACCCAGCTTATGAATGAATGGAAGGGAAAGAATGGATAGGATATTACAGGAAATATAAGGAAATGGTAGAGAGACAAATTATCAAGAGAAAAAGTGAATAGAAGCCTAATTTACAAACATTAAGCCAATTGATGGTGTCCTGAAAACTGGGATGGGGTGGTGTGGAGTGGGAAGGGGGAGAGCAAGGAAATGAATCAAGCTCAAAGAGAAATAAAAAGCATGTTGAACGAGTATTTTAAAATGAAGAAAAGTGAATAAATATTCCCTAGTAAAAGATATAATCCTGTGGATTCAAAGAGACAGAGGTAAAGAACAATTGCAAAAAATTCCAGAATGGTTCAGAAGTAAAATAAAATTCATAAAAGTAGAAACTAGGAATGAATTTAGATCTGATAATAAAGCTTTTGATACACAAGTAAAAGCAACCAACAGAGTTGGAAAACTGAACATATGGTAGAGAATTTTTCTGAAAAAGTAGAAGTTGTGAGCAAATAACAGATGTGGAATACAAAAATACTGAATCGAAGGAAAATTTGGCAGAAGAGAAGCAAAAGACAACAACATTAAAAGTAACCAACACTTGTCTTACTTGCCAACTGAAGTAAGAAATGGCAGCCAAAGACAATAGCAGTTTAGAATATAAAGTCATTATAAAATCTTATGGAGAAGTAGGATGGAAAATTATGAGCAGTATTGCCTCATAAAACAAAGAAAAGCAGTGGATATGAAAAACAATTTAAAGAAAGGTTAGTGAGAGATCCAAATGTTAGTCATCCAGATAAAAATAAGAACTGCATAGTCAACTACCGTTAGACTATGCTTTGTTGTTCAGTCATGTACAATTGTTCAAGACTCTGTACACTGTACTGTCTGGTGCTTTCTTAGCAAATATAGTAGAGTGGTTTGCCGTTTTCTTCAGTGAATTAAGGCAAATAGAGATTCAGTGATTTGTCTAGGGACACACAAAGAGTAAGCATCTGAGGCTGGCTTTGAACTGAGGTCTTTCTGACTTCAAACCCAAACACTCTATTCACTTAGCCATCTAGCTGCCTCAGACTGTGCTCACCACAAGTCAATTCTCCCCCCTCCCTTCCCCTCTTCCCCTTTTTTTTTCTTTTCTCCCTTCCTTTCTCTTTCCCCCTTCTTTCTTTCACTTTCTTTTTATCCTTTTCTCTGTCACAGGTGAGGACTTCACTAGACATTTTAGGACACATTTTGAAGAAGGTCCAGGTATCTTCAAAAGGCTGAGGAAAGACGATAAAAATGGTCTAAACAACAAATTAGGAAAAGAATGAAGGAACTGAGATTATTGAGTCAAAAAGAAAAATAAGTGGGATGGGGAAGGATGGATCATGCTGTAAAAGTATCTTTAGAGTTACTTTCTCTCATCACTGAGAGAAAGAATACTAGATTTACATCAAGGAAAACTGTGCTGATATCCTAGAACCAGAGAGTAAAATAGTCATTGAAAGAATCCACAGATCACTTCCTGAAAGAGACCCCAAAATAAAAACACCAAGGAATATTGCAGCTAAATTCCAGAATTATCAGAAGGAAGAAATACTGCAAGCAGTTAGAAAGAAACAACTATCGAGGAGCCACAATCAGGATTATCCAGGACCTAGCAGTTTCCACATTAAAGGAGAACCTGGAATATGATATTCTGGAAGGCAAAGGAGCTTGGACTCCAAGAATTAACTTACGCAGCAAAACTGAGCATTATCTTTCAGGGAAAAGGTGAATATTCAATGAAATAGGAGACTTTTTTTTATTAAAGCTTTTTATTTGTATAACATGTGTATGGGTAGTTCCCCAACATTGATCTTTACAAAGCTTTCCATTACAAATTTTACCCCCAGTCCCCTCCCCTCCCCTAGATGGCAGGAAGTCCACTACATGTTAATAATGTTGAAATGCTTGAGAAGTTATGCAAGAAAAATCCTATCTACAAGAAAAAAAAAAAAGAGAATCAGAGAAAGGCAACACAATGCAAGCAAATGTCAATAGAGATCATGAAAATGTTACGTTGTGGTCCATATTTCATTTCCCTCTCTCTGGGTGTATATGGTTTTCTTCAGTGAACAGTTGGAACTGGTTTGAGACAATTCTTTGTTGCAGAGAGCCATGTCCATCAGAATTGATCATCATGTAATACTGTTGTTGCTGTGTATGATGAT